>RJWM01002570.1:0-126574 GCA_004363535.1 Dasyprocta punctata | reverse complement strand
CCAAAGGTTTTGAGTAATTCCACCCTCATAGCAGTTCCAGGGGTTTTAACACACACAGCTTCTCTCTTAGTCCCATTCTGCTCAATTTTTGTAGCTTTCCTTGGATGATCCACATTCCTGGCTTTTTAAAATTTCTGGGTTTTCCACTGCACACTTGGCTTTATCCTTACATCTTTACATATTGCCCTCTGAAGTCAGGGTGGAAGTTGCCTTAACCTTAGAATTTGTCCATTTTTCTTGAACTTAAAACTGGCACCATTTGGATGCTACCAAGATCTGCTGCCACTTGGAGCAGTAGCTAGGCTTTCCTCTCTCTTGGTTGTAGGGTTCCAGTGCATGGAGCACTGAGCTCTCTGAACCTGATTGTAAGGAACAGATTCTTCATGCCACCACCATTTTGGAATCTGGTGCAGCCACCACCATTCTGAAACCTCCTGTGGTCTCTATCACCACTCCAGAATGTGACATTCTGAGGCTTTTTCCTCCCAGAAAACTCTTTCACTTTTGTTGGCTTGAGGCTGCAAAAGGTGGAGGCCCGCTGCTTCCCAGGATGCCCCCAGGCCATCTTTTTTATTTCTTGGTTTCTTCTCAGCAATCGAGGTCTCAGCTCTATCTTTACAATCCACAGCTTTCTGGCCAAACTCACAATGTTTTAAATTATCCTGCTGGGCGCTTTGCTCTTGATTTGCAACATAAATCTGGCTAAAACCCCCCAACAATAGCCCTACCACAGCCCCAACATCTGACTGCCTTGAAATTTCCTTTGCCAGGTTAACCAGTCCATTGCCCTTAATCTCAGTCTCAGGCAAAGTCTGTGGACACCAACAGAATGCAGAAAAAATTTCTGCCAAGCCATAACACACATGAAGTGAAGTCCAACAACCCATGCAGTCCTTCTTCCCAACAGAAACCTCCTGAGCCTGGTCTTTACCAGAAGGCTTTTTATCAACCTTCTGGTCTTCTGAGCTCTGACCAGAATCTCCTATATGGAACATCCTAAGCTGTTCCAGCACCACTCTTTCAGGCAACATTTCCAAACCTTTCCAAACTCTTTCTACAGGCCATTTCCAAAGGCTCTTGAATCACGTGGTTAGGTTTAGTCACAGAAACGACCCCACTCCACTGGTAACAAATTTTGTCTTAGTTACTTTTCTCTTGTTGCTGAGACAGAATGCCTTACATCCAAAATTAGGGAAGGAAAGGTTTAGGTTTATTTCTTACAGTTCTTGGGGGTTTCAGTCCATACTCAGCTGGCTCCAAGGCAGCATGGCATGGCAGGGCTGCTGTTCATGGTAGCCACAAAACAACAAGGTGTGAGAGAGAGAAGAGACAAGACTTCTTCCCACCCTTACACTGTATATTGGCTCCACCCCTGGGCAGGTGCTGCACTCACACCATCAATCCCAGTGCCAGACAACAAACCAATCATGAATGCTAGACTCAGTCACATCCATGCCATGATTACATGAAACTTGTTGAGGCCACAGCAACATAATCCATAACACAGCCCAAAACAACAACAACAAAAAGCATGAAGTGTAAAAGAAAAATATCTGAACTTCATCAAAGTTTTAAAGTTGGCTCTTCAATAAAGAGTGTTACAGAAGTGAAAAGACAAGACAGACACTGAGAGAACATCACATACACACACACACATGTTGTTTTAAAAATATATAATTTATACTACTCAGAAAGAGACAACTCAGTAGAGAAGAGTTGAAAGATTGGAACACTTTCCTGAAAGATGGGCAAATGAAAACATTTTCAACATCATTAGTTTTGAGTCAATATCAAACCAAAAGATACTGCTAACACTGTTAATATCAGAAAGACTGACAGTAAATGGGTGTATAACATAGGCAAAGCCATTGAACTGAAAATTGGAGATGTTTTCCTTTTGTTGCATGTAAATTATATCTCAATTTAAAATGACTACATAAGAAGTTTTATAATCAGTAAGATGTTACATTTAAAAAGTTGCTTTTGCTATTCATGTTTGAAATGAGAACTTTTACTGTTTACATTTAAGTGCATACCAGGGCTTCTATGCATTATTAATATTAATCCAACATGAATATTTAGTCACAGTAGTAGTAATCACAAATAGTAAAAAGGAGGCACTTAGGTTACATATAAAATATGTCCACCCTTTGCTAATTTTATAAACTCAGTTGCTGAATCAGACAGAAGTGAAATATTCTTGTTTTCATCAAGATAGTGGAATTTCTCAGGTGGACATGATCAATACAGGGATCTTTATGCTGCTATTAAGTTAAAATGTCTATTCCTCTCATAAAATGATGTTATAATGGAGAAGCAATGTTAATTTTCAGTCTTCTTTCCAAGGTGAGTAAGTTTCCCATTCAAGAGAAACAAAAATTAAATTGAATGAATGAAACAGGAAACTCAATTTTTGTGACTTATTCAGTTAGAGTTTTTTAAATGCTTTTTTTGTCTTCTAGAATATAAAATACATGAAGTAGAAAGTGTAGAACTACTGAAATGAGTCCATGATGCCCAGTGATTGCAACTTCTACCTTTTCATTCTGCTTGTGAGTTGACTTTTCATGCGTGTCTCCTCATGGTGAAAAATGGCTGCCTCACCCTGACATCATATCAGTGCTCCCCGCATGAATACTAGAAAAGACAGAGTGCCATAGCCGTTTGTCAACTGGCTTTAATGAGTTTTCTGAGAGGCTACACTTAATGACCTCTGCTTATATTTCTTTAGTTAGAAGGGATTCATAGGCCATGCCCACTTGTAGAGGAGCTAGAATTTTTTCAAGGTCAGGAAACATTATGATCACACCTACAACTGAGATTCTGATGAAAGGAATAAAGGGGCACAGATATTTAGTAGGCAACAGAGTAGCTACCACACACCATCTTCCCTGGAACTAATGGAGGATTTTTGCTACCTGGTTATTTGATATGGAAGACATGATATCTACAGATTGACACATTACTTCTAGATCCTAGAAAAACTATATGTACTTAAGTACCAAGTTTCAATAATTGGCAAACTAGAGCTAATACTTTGACCAGTTGATTAAATGATAATAATGTTTGCCATTTACTTAGCATCTACTTTTTGCTAGGCACTTGGATTTTCCTGCATTATTTAGCATCTGTGGAACAAAACCTCAAACATGGACTACAAGAGCAAAAAATTCTCATAGATTTTAAACATTACTTACCTTTGGGATCTTCAAGTACCTAAAGCATAAACCTGTAATCCTAGTTGTTCTGGGAGACTGAGGCAGGAAATTCCCAAGCTAAGTATGGGCAATTTAGCAAGACTGTCTTGGAGGCAACAAAGCAAAACAAAACAAAACAAAACAAAAACACGCACACACAAAAATATATATTATATAGATATAGATATAGATATAGACATAGATATAGATATAGATATTGTCTTAGTTACTTTTATCTTGTTGTTGAGACAGAATATCTGATGCCCAAAATTAGGGAAGGAAATGTTTATTTCTTACAGTTTTTGGCAATTTCAATCTATCCTCAGTTGGCTCCAAGGCAACGTGGTATGGTGAGGCTGCCATTCATGGTGGCCACAAAACAAGGCAAACTGACAAGAGAGTGGGCACACCTTCCTCTTGCCCTTACACTGTATGTCGGCTCCACCTCTGGGTGGGTACAGCACTGACATCGCCAATCCCAGCACTAGACAATAAACCAATAATGAATGTCAGACTCAGCTGTGTCCATATCATGATTGCCTGAGATTTGGTGGGGCCACAGAACTACAACCATAGCATTCCACCCCTGGACCCCAAAGACTCACGTATATCCTTTACACAAAAGACATTTAGTCCATCTCCAAGAGTTGCCAGAGTCCTAACAGTTTCAGCATTGCTGAAAAGTCCAAGTCCCAAATCTTCTCCAAGATCTATGGCAAGCTCTTAACTATAATCCCCTGTATAAATGAAAACAAGGTTAAACATTTCCAAAATGCAAAGGCACAAGATAAACATTGCCATTCCAAAAGTTACAAACAGGGGAATACAAAGCATTGGAACCAAAGCAGTTCCAAAATCCAGCAGGGCAAACATTAAGTCCTGGAGCTCTATGCTCAGCATCTGAAGCAATCTGCTTGCAAGCTCCAAAAGGCTTGAATGATTCCACCCCTGTGGCACTTACAGGAGCTCCGTTTTTCACAGCTTCTCTCTTAAGCTCATTCTGTTTGGTTCTCGCAGTTTTTCTTGAACAATCCACGTTCCTGGCTTTTTTAAACTTCTGTGTTTTCCATTGCTTCCTTGGCTTCACCCTTACATCTTTACATATTGCCCTCTGAAGTTGGGGCAGAAGCTTGGCATTTTCCCTGCACTTAAAACCAGCACCACACGGATATTGCCAAGGTCCACTGCCAACTGGAGCAGTAGCCAGGCTTTCCTCTGTCTTGACTCTAGGCACTGAGTGCCTGGATCACTGAGCTCTCTGAACCTGATTGTAAGGAACAGATTCTCTATGCTGCTGGCATTTTGGAATCTGTTGCAGCCACCACCATTTTGAATCCTCTTGTGGCCTCTGTCACCACTCTGGAATGTGGCGCTTTGCAGCTTTTTCCTCCAAGAAAACTCTTTCACTTTTGCCAGTTTGAGGCTGCAAAAGGCAGAGGCCCACTGCTTCCTTGGATGCCCCCAGGCCTTTTTTTTTATTTCTTTGTTCTTTCTCAGCAATCGAGATCTCAGCTCTATCTTTACAGTCCACAGCTTTCTGGCCAAACTCACAATATTTTGAATCATCCTGTTGGGTTCCTTGCTCTTGATTCACAACATAAATCTGGCTGAAAGCCCCCCAAAATAGCCATGCCACTACCTCAACATTTGACTGCCTTGAAATTTCCTTTCTCAGATTAATCAGTCTATTGCCCTTAATCTCAGTCTCAGGCAAAGTCTCTGGACACCAGCAGAATGTAGACAAACTTTCTGCCAAGCCATAACACACATCATGTGGAGTCCAACAACCCATGCAGTCCTTCTTCACAGCAGAAACCTCCTGAGCCTGGTCTTTACCAGCAGGCTTTCTATTAGCCTTCTGGTCTTCTGAGCTCTGACCAGAATCTCCCATATGGAACATCTTAAGCTGTTCCAGCACCATTCTTTTAAATGACATCTCCAAATCTTTCCAAATTCTTCCCACAAACTATTTCCAAAGGTTCTTGAACCACATGGTCAGGTTTAGTCACTGCAATGACCCCACTCCTCTGGTACCAAATTCTGTCTTGGTTGCTTTTTTTCTCTCAATGGTGAGACAGAATACCTGATGCCCAAAATTAGGAATGGAAAGGTTTATTTCTTACAGTTCTTGGGAATTTCAGTCCATACTCAGTTGGCTCCAAGGCAGCATGGCATGACAGGGCTGCCATTCATGGTGGCCTCAAAACAACAAGGAGAACTGGCAAGAGAGAATGGACATGACTTCCTCTTGCCATTACACTGTATGTCGACTGAACTACTGTGCAAGTGCAGCACTCACATCGCCAATCTCAGTGCTAGACAATAAACCAATCACAAAGGCCAGACTCTGCTGCATCCATATCATGATTACATGAAACTTGGCAGGGCCACAGGACCATAAATATATATATATATATATATATATATATATATATATATATATAAAGGGATGGGGATATTACTCAGTGGTTAAGTACTTGCCTAGCACAGGTTCAACCCCTAATATGTAAGGGAAAACAAAAGGACCTACAGCTTGCTTCTAGATCCAATCACTTCTACAGGAGTCTCTGCTTTTCTAAATGAAGAATGAGTGGTTGCTAACACAGTGGCACAGTTGCCGGCACTCAGCATCCAGCACTCAAGATTGTATTCTTTTGTAGTCATCTAATCTTGACCTACTAAATGCTAAAGACAAATGTTTTCTTTTTTATTTCATGAAGTGAGTGCATTACATTACCTTTACCTACCTGTAGTATTTAAATACTTGTCTGAACTGTGCCTGCTTAAAATGTAAATTTATCAAAAAACTGCACAAGTTATCTAGTATTAAATATTTTTTCATGTGCATGGAGTAGTTGGTAAACAGTCACCTGGAATATTCATCAGTGAGAGAATTTTAATCTAACATGGTTGCTCATTTTGTCTCAAAAAGAATTAATTTAATTTGTCAGTCAATAAGTTGTGAAGTAGTTCATTTACTTTAAAGGGGATGAGCATTTTGCAAGGCAATTGTGGCTTTTGAGGAGAAATGCAGATATGCTTAGGAACAATGAGGAGTGCAGATGCATTGCTGCCAGATGAATGAATGATGAAAAAAGAGATGCCCAGCAAATCTGGATGTCATTCTTTATTCCTCTACTTCGATTTTTCTAAGGCTTACAGAATTTTACTTGGATTGGTCCTACATGATGTCAAAAGCATCCAGATGCAAATTTTAAAAAGGTTTTCATATCTCTCAACAGTGCTTTCATCTAGCTGTACTCCAGTTTTCTCTATACCAGATAAGGATTGCCTGTTTCCTATTCGATGTAAAGGGATTGTCCTTTAAAGTTTGAATTCTCTAGCCAAATCAATTCCATCACACAAACAATATGCCCCTTCACCATGTAGGCAATAAAAAAGTATTTTACTGCTGTCATTTTCAATCCTCCGTTTTCTGGTTTAGAAACAAATACAACTTCCCCACTGAAACAAATATGGAACTGTTGTAGTCAATAGAGGTTTAATTTAGAATAGATGGGATAAAACCAAAGGAAACAAAATTGATACTTGTTGAGAATGCTAGTGCTATGCAGACTGTGTGTCTCGTGTGAGGATGCTGTGAAAGCAGTCAGAAGAGCTGGTTTCCCCCTAGTTTTGCCATTAACTAGGTATGAAATGCTAGTTGTGTGCCTCAGTTTTGAGTTTTTTTTTTCTTAGAAAGTGAGGACACAAAACAACATATCCCTTGATTTAGCCTAATTGATTCCCTGGCACAAAGGTAATCACAAAGATATTGGAGTAGCTCATTTTTCTGCAAATCTGTATCCTCAAAGGGAACTGTGGAAATGACATTCAATCAAAACATTCCCTTTTATGGTTAGTTAAATTTATGATTATGATTCATATTCTTCCGGAAGAATCAGACCAAACTTCTCAAAGCAAGGTATCAGTTCGAGTTTGACACTCAGTATAGTCCAACTGGACCATTGTCAAACATATTACTTCTAAATCATAGAAAAACTGTATATACTTCTTGACTAGCTAAAAGGCTTAAGTACTAAGTTTCAATAATTGGTAAAGTAGAGCTAATACTTTGACCAGTTGATTAAATGATAATAATGTTTGCCATTTACTTAGTATCTACTTTTTACTAGGCACTTGAATTTTCCTGTGTTATTTAGTATCTGCAGAACAAAACCTCAAACATGGACTACTAGAGCAAAAAATTCTCATAGACGTTAAGTGATCATCTATGACTGACTAATTGTTAAATCCTAGAGATAAGATTCAAACACAGGTTTGTTGGTTTCAGAACTAAAGATCTTAACTAAAAACTCAAGCTTGAATCAATTCCTCAGCTTGGAAGGATGTTGGATTCCTAACAGCTCACTACCCTAACTCTGTTGCTTTTCATAGCTTTAAAGTTCCAGTGTGGTATGGGAACTTTTCAGAGTTCTAAGACAGTGCAATAAAATGCAGTTCACACAAATACAAAGTTGTTTAGAAAAAACCCTCAGAGCTCCTTCAAATGTGAATTACTGGCAGAGTTATAGAGGAGATAACACTTATTTGGGCTGGGCTTGAGTTTTGACAGAAGAGCTGAGGAGTGGAGAGAGACGGGAAATACCAGAGTTGTTCAGGGAGCACAGAAATGTCCTTATACACAGGTGTGTAGAGGGAGTTATAGCTGTATGGGCAATCGTATGCAGAAAGGGTAAAACAAGAGTTCCCGTGTGCTAGTTCTGTCTCAAGTGAGCAGCTAGACCCTTCATAGATTACATTCCAAGGCCCTTTGCATAGAGGTGAGAGTTTTCAAAACAGAGTTGAGTGTTTGAATTATTTGGCAATGAGGATCCCTTGGAGTCTTTGAACAGGGTGTAGATTAATTAATGCCTCGCTTTGGAGAGATTACCCATCAGTTGCCTAGGAAATACCTTAATCATGTAGGGGGAAAGTGGGATGCAGAAGACTTATTAAAGGTAAATGGAATCCTAATCCATGGGCTCATGCGAATACCTGAGATACACAAATGCTTTCCTGTACTCAACCTCCCAGGGAGGAATTTACATTTAGTTTTTCAGACAATGATAATAATTTTAATGAATAATACTAGTGTTTTCTGAGTACTTATTTTTCTACCAGATCTTATTCTAAGTGCTTTATATATATTTCCTTAGTAAGCCACCACAAAGTAGATACAGATGGTCTTATTTGACAGGAATCAAAACTGAGGCTTAAATAGATTGGGGAAACTGCCCACATGATATTTTTTTCTGGTATTAGGAATTGAATTCAAGACTTCATGCTTGCCAGGCAGGCACTGTGCCACTGAGGTATATTCCCAGCTCATCCAAGGTCACATGGTTAAGTGCTAGTAGAGGCACTGTGTTCAAATGTTCCCATCCACTGGGACACTAAAGAATAAAGAGCAAGCCAACAAATGCAGGGTTTTGCCATTTTGGGGAAAAGAATTCCTTCCATTTTAGTGAAGTTGAAATACTGGCTTGAAAGAGCCAGATGGTAAATCAGCTAAAGCATAATTTTAAGAGCATTCCTGATATTGATCAGAATACTGGAGATAACCCTCTAAGTAGAGAGTTTTCACTAATGTGTACCCAATAAAAAGAAAAAAAAATTCAAAGTTCTGTTTTAAAGAGACCTGGTAGAAGTTGTTTTGATCATAGGAATCAGGGGCAAAGATACCAGGGAAGCCCATAAAATACTCATTGTGCTCCAGAAAATAAGACCTGTTGCAAGAGCTGAGGCAAATGATGGAGGAAACTCAGAACCAGTGGCAGGATATATGGTAATAGGGCAAGATAAGATGAAAATGTGTTGGAAGGACTGACTCATACAACTCCTTGGTGCAGCTATTCTGAGTTTAAAGATAAAGTCTAATCATTGAACTCAATTTGCTGTTAAGGTGACTTGTTGAAAGTTGAGGATATTTGCAACTGAACCTTAAACCTTAGTGCTAAATAGTCTCTTAAATGGCACTATCTTCAGTGCTTGTGGTTGCATGGATACCCATGGAGGAGGCCAGACTATTCCACTGTCATTTCCATGCCTGATAAAGACCATAGGGTTGTTTCACGTGGCCTCATAGGGGTATGCGGCTTGGTTTTTTGGTGAATTCACCACTGGTCCAATTTCTAGATATATAATGCTGAAAACCAGTCTATCATTAGGATAAATCTCAGTGGAATTTATTCATTCCATCCAAATGCACAGGAGGCAGATTTACAAGGGAGCATTCAGTTATTAATTTTAAAACCTCAAGTCCTTTTTTTGGGAATGATTTAGAATATAAATAATAGGAGGCTGGGTGGAAACATGGAAAGACCATATGGTCTACATTTAAAAAAAACTGTTTTGAGAACCTCATTTATCTAGATGACCTTGAGTAACTTTTTAACAGCTTTGAGCTGTAGTTTCCTCTGAACAATGGAGATGATATTACGTCATGAAGTTAGTTTGATTCTGGAATACTCAACTCAAGGGCAAAAGCACTAGTTGGAAAAAGCATCAAAGGCTGCTGAACGTGGCCCCAGAAATTACAACTGAGTTGTTCAAGACACATGGTCTCAGAGAAGTAGCTGTACATGTGTGAGTCAGGCTAAGGGCACCACTACTAGTCTCCATCCCAGGTAGCACCATAGCAGGGTCTGAAGGACTCTGCATTGAGAAAATCCTGTATTACAGTTTCCATTATCTTAAAGTATGAAACTGTCAAGATATTAAATCAAGGCTCTGACCAAATAACATTGGGTTCAAGGTCTAGTTCCAGTGATGGAAGAGTGACGGCATGCAACAGAGTAGTCAGCGTAATTGTAGATGGATTTTTGTGCACTGGACCATCTTCTAATAGGCAGGACAGTCTCTGATGTATACAATCCAAGCCTGGTATTCAATTCCAATTCTTTTTGTGTGAAGGAATCAAAGTTGTTATCTTTCTTGCCCATGGGTGTGGTTAACTGAGAAATTGTCAAAGTATATTAATCAACTTTACTGCTGCTGGAATGAAATACTTGATACTTGCAAATTTAAAGAGAAGAGGTTTAGTTGGTTCATGGTTTATGAGAATTCAGTCCCTTGTCAGCTAGCTTCTAGACAGAGTGATAGCACAGAGGTGTGGCAGAGCAAAGCTGCTCATTTCAGGTGACCAGGAAGCATTATGAAAGAATCCAAACCAGAGGTACACCTTCCAAAGGCACTCCCAATGACCTCCCTCCTCAAACTGCATCTCACCTCCTAACAGCCCATTCAGGTATAGCATCTCCACGATCCAGTCACATTTCTTGAGTCTTTTAATCCAGTTAAACTGACAATTAAGATCAACTGACACAAATATCAAGGTAGAAAGGCAATTCAGGACCTGTCGATATCAAAGGAAGAGATATTGCACAGCAATGAGGTTGTAGAGAAATTTAGGAAAGTACAACAACTTAACAAAAATCCTTATTTCCTTAGTGCTAGTGAAGTATCTGATAGATTGCTCATTTCTGGAGATCCCTAAAATTGGCTCAGGATCCACTCCCAATTTCTCAGCCTATGGAAGTCAAGCAGAATGATTTCTCTGAATTCTTTTTTTTTCTGCTTTCAAGGGCATTTACCTCTTTCTTTCTTCCTTCCTTTCTTTCTTTCTTTCTTTCTTTCTTTCTTTCTTTCTTTCTTTCTTTCTTTCTTTCTTTCTCTTTTCTTCTCCCATGTTCTCAGCATTGGTTGTGCAAATTGAAGGCCAAAGTATGAAATTCAGTATCTTCTTCAAATTTAATGCCCACCTACACACACAAACACACACTCTCAAACCAAGTGATCCTGACTCTGATGGACTTTACTAATGATTTCTGGAAATGGAAGAAGTTCAATAGTAGCATTGGTCAGAAGCATTGCAGTGGATATTTAGCCCATTCCATTCTTGGAGATTTCATTACTCTTCTCTCCCTTCTTTCTCACTTTTCTTCATCTTTCTCATTTCTTTTAAGGCACAAATTCCACAAATTGGACTTTTCTCAGGCAAATCACTTACAATGTCCTTTACTAATACATGTCCTCTGATGATAGCTTTCATAAGAAAACATAGCTTTTGAATACCATTTTTTCCTAGGAGAAGTTGTTATGTGATCAGTAATGACAGCAAAACAAATTTGACATCATGTACTGGTGACTAGAACACTGGTGCTTAAAGGATTCAGAATCTTTGTTGAATGATGTAAAGTTAATAATTAACTAGAATTCACTTGTTCAACACCCCTCTTTTCCTCATTCTAGCAGAAGGCTCCATTAGTCCAATGCTGTCTAATGTCAGTCAAGTTTTAAGTATTTAAGTTTAGCTTTCTTTACATTCTCTGCATTTTAAATGGAAGCCTCAGCATATGCTTTTTAGGAGCTATCTTATTCTGAGCAACAATACTTCCAATGAAATACGTGTTAGATAAGATTGTTTTTAGAAAAATTTCCATAGAATATTAATATCCATTTTTACTTATTCCTTAATCAGGTTTGGGCTTCTAAAGGCGATGCTTTAAACTTCTCCTTTGATTCTAGGGGTGATTTTTACCTCAGGTTAGGGGTACCCTGTCTTAGTTACTTTTCTCTCATTGCTGAGACAAAATACCCAACATCCAAAATTAAGGAAGGAAAGGTTTATTTAGCTCACAGTTTGTGGAGGTTTCAGTTTATAATCAGCTGGCTTCAAACAGGGTGGCATGGCACAGGGGCAACAGTTCAAGATGGCCGAAGACAGCAAAAGCAGCAAGAGAAAAAGGAAGAAAACAAGCCTATTTTCCTCCCTCACAGTGTATGCAGGCTGTCCACGCACACCATCTTGGTGCCCTTCTCTTGCACAGGCTGAGGATGTTTACAAGTAAGGATCTTGGCTCCCTGCTGAGTTGTTTTGTTAAACTTCTAAACTTCTCAAATTAACATAACATATCAACCTTACATACCCTGTGTTTCTGATATTATTTCCAAGGAGCATTTGTTCAAGTTAATTGTAGCTGTTAGTCCAAATGGAAGCACAATTGACAGGGACTAAGAAATATGACTTCCAATTTTGTTGTGCAGAAAATAGTGATTAGCTTAACCAAAATTGCTGATACACTGTTCCAGAAATATTCTATTACTGAGTAACAGGAGCATCTACCTCAACATCATGGTGGTTAATTGTAAATTTTTAGAGTGGTAGTTACTTTATTTGACAATATTAGCAACAAAATATACCAGTACTCATAGCTGAATTAATATCACATATTTTAAAACTAAGAAAAATGAGATGAAAAATAAATAAAATAGCTAATAGCCCAAAGAAAAATAAAGTCTAACAGGTGGTTAATTTTATAAGTAAAAGTTTAAGCCTAAAACTGAAATTTTATAAGAAGCTAGCAGAAGAGGTTTATAGATGATTTAAAATTTCTTGTAGGATCTTTTTGAGGATTTTGCTGTTCTCAAATAATCTGCATAAAATTTGGATTCATATTCCTTGCATTTGGGAGACTCATGTGGAGCAAGTCAACATAGCATCACAAAAGGAAAGATGAATATGAAACTAAAGCTGCTCAAGCATATTTTATTCAGAGTCCCAATAATTTTGCCAGGGCAAAAGCAGTTCTTTATTATTATCACTTACTTTGAATTATCAATTTATTATCCCAGAACACCACAAATCTTTTGTAAAAGATCTGAGAATGTTTAATAGATGACTATATTAATTATTTAGTGGTACATTATTTTTAATGATGTAGGCCTTATTTGGTGACTTAAAATGCTTAATCATGTACATCTTTCCTACTTCATCTCCCAAAACAATAAAGATTAGCAATAATAAAATAGCTTCAAAACACTTAACTAAAGCAATAATTTCCACATACCAAACAGAACCCTATCATTTATTTTAATAGTAGGACCCCTGCCGAAAGGCATTATAGGAGCCCCTCTAGAGAAGAAATGAATGAGACAGGTCCAGACTCTGGGCTGGAGCAGAATGATGACTGAGAGAGACAGTAAAGCTACTTGATTCTTTTTCTCTGTGGGAAGGGACCCAGGAAACCCAGTCTATGAATGTGTGGCAACCTAGAATTCCCATTAAGGGGTCATCACTCTGAGAACTGTGGTATTGCACCAGCTCAGTTCTCTTGGGGAGGAATATGCAGGCCATGGGGGGCTTGGTTGGATGCTAATAAAGAAAGATGGTACATGCTGGCACAGAGAACTATGAGAAGAGTTCTGAGAGACACAGGGAAGAAGATGAAAGAATCTTCAGTCCCACAAATTTTCTCAGTCCTTTGGCCTGGTCTCTCATCCTTCAGAGAGTTGGAAAGTCATAGAAAATGAACAGTCTTAGTATAAGAGTCACTGAGGCGGATTCTGTCATTGAGGCTGGGGTAGATGTCCTGGGAGGTCTAGTCTGATGCTCCTGTGACATAAATGTGACCTCCAAAGTGGGTGTGTTGGAACCTATACGCTCAATGCAACAGTGCCAAGAAGGGCACTCAGCACTAGTAAGGGTGATTAGGTCATGTGGGTTCTGTTTTAAATAGATTAATGTCATCATCACTGGAGGGGTTATTATCATGAGTGTGGGTTTGCTACAAAATCAATTGAGCCTCTCCACTCTTCTGCCCTCTGTTCTCTCTTGCCCTTCCATCTCCTACCTTGGGATGACACAGCAAAAGGCATTCACCAAATGTGGCCCCTTAACCTTGGGCTTTTCAACTCAAACAAACAAATCTCTGTCATTTACCAATTTCCCAGTTGTGTTATTTTTTTTATGTCAACAGAAAACAGACTAAAACTTGTGCTCATTGGATAAAATTCTTTTCTCAAGTCTTAAAAATATTTCCAGAGCCCTGTTGCTCAATTAAAGGCCTCTGGTAGATCATGGGTCTGCATTCCATTAGCCCAGAGCCTGAGTAGCATATAGCAGTACAAAACTGAAAGCATCCCTTAGGGACTTTGAGATCCTCTCTGGTTTCACATCTAGGTTGAGACTATAGTTGACAGAGTGCCACATCTTTGATAAAGATATTATGGAGTGCATTGTATATATTATAGATTCAAATCTATACTTCTCTTTGAAAACTCCATGTAGAAAGGGAAATATGAGAGTTAATGTACATTACAATAGGATCTTCTTTATTGCAGAGTTTTTATTCTTACTTTTTAGAAGTGTAGTAAAGAACATATCTTTGTTTCCCTGTTCCCTGGTTGGACTTCTTAAGTCCTGAATATGCAGCACTTAAATAGGAAAGACTTTTTGTTATTTTAGCCAATTCATATTGTTCTAGTAGTCCAGTCTGCCAAATAAAGATGAATTTTTTTAGTATTTAAATGAGATGATGTTGAACTGTCACCCTACTCATTGTAATATATCTCTTTTTCCTTATCTGGGATACCTGTCATCTGACTGCAAAAAATTCCAGGGATCCTTTTTTAGTTTAAATTAGTTCCAATATCAGCCTTGCTTCCTACTCTATTTTTCACTACACTGCTGCCATGTGGGATCACTAAAATTCAGTTGGTTTTGACATCCTGTTATCTACTTTGCTTGCTTCAAGCAGAGAATGCTCCTCAAGTTCCACTTGGCAATCCAGTAAAACAGTACAATTCCTAGCCTCTCCTGAAGTTCATTGTCTATTCAGGCACTTTCCAAAACAGGAATGATGTCTGACATGTATTTGGGTGTATTAATCCCCACAGTTGTCATAATTCCCACAAACTAGTTAATTTAGAACAGCAGAGATCTATTGATTCACAATCCTGGAGGCTAGAAGTTGGAAAACAAGATGTTGGCTAGAGGGAGGATCTTTCCTCAACTCTTCCTAGCTGCTGGTAGTAACTAATAAGCTGCCATGTCACTTAGCAAAATACATTTACCCCATCCCAATATCCTCCAAAGTTTTACCATTTCCAGCCCTGGTAATTTGGTTACCTCTTTCTATGCAGAATACTGATGGATCCATCAGGGTCCCCAGCTCACTTCTCCTTTACTTAAGGATTCTGACCCTAAACGTGGATGGATGTTTTCTGTCAGATGCTGTTGTTTGTTTGTTTATTTGTTTTGGTGTAGATTGGGACCCCCAAAATGGGTCTCTTTCTATTTCTTTTCTTTCTTAATTTCTTTGCCTCAGACTCTCAAGTAGAGATAAGGGTCTTTTCCCTTCACAGTCTTAAGGCTGTTCTTATTTCTTGCCCCATCATGAGTGACTGTTTTCAGGAGCTATCCATACCTTGTAACACTACATACTTGTGATGTACATTGATATTTTTATGGCTAAGTTTTATCTATCATATTTTAGTTGCTCACTAATTTGTTTATTTGATGACTGCTTATGATAACTTCTTAAGTGAAAGAAAATATTTCAATGTCATGAAGGACATAAAGATGAGTAGGACTTAGATTTGCTGTAATATAGACAAAGTGTCATAAGTGACAGATGAAATCTCAGGACAGCCTTAGGCCAGGATCGTAGGTATAGAAATTAACTTGAATTGGCTGAGAGCTCTCAGTCTCTCTGACCTTTTCCTTCTTGGTCCTTCCCAGGGCAGCACACAGACTTCCAACTTCTTTAGGTCGTCTCTCAGTTGCTACAAGAATCCAGTGAGGTGCCTGGCTAAAGAGTTTATGTGTTGTTCCCATGTTTGTACTTACCTATCCTTCAGTTTTCAGGGATGGATGCAAAGTACCCTGATCAAGATCCAAGGGACAGATGAGATGACATTTCTTTGTGGTCGGATGGAGGAGATAGTGTTCCCATAAGTGCTTGCCAATGAAATTAGAGACATAAAAGTGAGGGTAGACATAAAGTATGGTGTTGTGGGATGTGGAGGTGGGGGTGGGCATGGGGGTCTCAGAATCATATAACCAGCAGCATGAAGCTGTGAAACAGAAGACCATGCACTAGTATCAACTCCTGGGAGAGGAACACATGCACTGTTAGGCAGTCCCAGTGGAGGACTCTAAACACCTTGCCAATTTCTGCTAATCAGACACTGTACCAGCATCAGTCCCTGGAAAGAGAGTGCCATGCACCAGTTACCAATCCTATTAGAGGACTGTAAGCATCTTCCCCATTTCTGCTAAGATTCCTAAGTATAGAAGGTCCCTACGCATGGCAGGAGGTTTTGTATAAACTCAGCTACCATATCGAGTCTGCTGAAACAGAGCACAAGTCAGGCAGAGCATTATTACTCACAGATTGGTAGTAAGAATCAATAGAAATTTAAAATCCATGGAAAGTTGGTTCTTCATGGCTCAGGGGAGCTGACAGGACAGGTGGAGTGCTCTCTGCATATGCCCTGCTTCCCACCATAGCTAAAGGACCCTGAAAGCAATCCACTCCAAGTTTCATATCCCAGTCACCACTGAGATTGCTGAGTTTGAGTGTTGTAGGATGTCTTATTCTAGCAGAGATGAAATCAGAGCCTGGGTCATTAGTGACACTTCCTCCTCATCCCAGAATGATGCATTCTTGCTATTTTCTGCTGGACAAATATAAGCAAGAAGGAGAAGAGCTAATTTAGTCAAGGTCATTTGGGGACCTCCTCCTGCAGAAGACCAATGAGATGAAAAGCCCTAAGGAGAGAAGGAAAATTAAATATGACATGTGGGAGCAGTTTCAAAATTCCACCAGGACATATAATGTGAAAAACAGGCTTAGCTTAAGGAATGATTGGTTTCTTTGATTAAAATTGAAAAATGTGGTGAAGAGCTACAAAGAAATATAGTGAAGAAAGTAGAAATAGTCCAGAAAATGGGAAGAAAGCAGAATTTTTGCAGTCCTGCAACTCATTCACAACCTAGGTTTTGCATGTGTGTGTGTGCGTGTGTGCGTGTGTGTGTGTGTGTGTGTGTGTGTGTTTAGGGTGGTCCTTCATGAATTTGACATTGCTCTTTTTCATCTCAGTGATTCTCCTTTTGGTTTCACTGAGTGTACACGGAAATGCATAATAAATTATTTTGGCTCTAAGAAAAGCTCAAAAGTTGCAAATAGTTATAAGGCTTGAAGTCTTGATTAGAAAGTTGGGGAACCTGAAATATTGATCTGTATGATAAAAAGAAAGAACAAAAACTATTCTTTAAAGAGGAAATCTTTTTAATTTGGAAGCATAGTCTGGGAAAAAATGGGAGCTGTTTTTTTTTTTAAAGTACGGTAATTGAACAACCATTGGATTGAGATAGCTCCAGTATCTTGGGTTCCTACTCAAGTAAATTAGAACCCAAAACTGTAGTACAAACCCAGAATGAAACTTAAGCTTAACCAAAAAAGAAAAACCACTAACCTAACCTCTAACTAGATTTTTTTTTTACTTTAACTGATCAAATATATCTTCTTTCTTGCTTCTGTGAGCACACTGTGAAAGTCTTCCCCTTACATCCACTTGGTACAGCCGACTCCATTTCATGATTCATTGTGTGCTTGAATAAACTTTATAAATTTTAATATGGCTAAGTTTATCTTTTAACAGAACCAAAGAAACACTGAGTGAGATGCCCTCTACTTTTATTTCATTCAATGTCCAAGGGCAAAATGCAAAATTGCTGAGAAAAGTGCAAAAAATACAACAGTTACTGAACCAATACCATCACTGTTATGTCAACATAGTTTTTCTGTGACCACCCAATGTAAGCTGAGAATTTGAAACTTTATACGTATATATAAAATTCTTCTTGACTGAAACAGTTGAAGTAGCTGTTCCCCTTCCTCCAAGGTACACAGACTTGGATATTGAAGCTCACAACTAGTAATTTGCAAAAAGTGACTGTGAAGAGGAGAGATTGAGAGTCTAAGAGGATCCCTCATCACACGCAACATGATCTTTGGTTTTTAAATATACTTACTCCAGGCAATTCCTAGCTCAAGAGGGCTGTAACCATTTGAACAAATGAGTGGCATGAAAATAAATCCCAAAAAGTGACAGAGTTCTCCTACATGATCTGCACAACTTGTCTTTCTATTTACTCAGTTCCCTCCTCCCTGGAACATTGAGTTCCAATTCCTACCTGTGAGTCCTTTGCCTTCTGTGGTCCTTTTGCTAGCAGCTACCTCAGGGTTTTAACTTCTTTCCTAATCTGAAGCCAGATCTCAGATTCTCTTCTGATTTGTACTGTGACTTCAACTTTGAAAAGCAGACCTTGTTGATAACCTGATTTCTTGTGTCTTCCATATAGATGGCCCTAACCATTTGGTTCTTTTTGTATGGCATCCTCTTTCTAGACTGCTCATGTAGCCTGATAAACTTTTCTATAAAAATTGAATCAACCTCTCAAGGTCACTACTCTAGATATGTGCTTGTGAGAGGCATGCCCTTATTCTTTTTTTTGGGGGGGGGGCACTGGGGATTGAACTCACAACCTCGCGTCTGGCTAACAGGCGAGTAAGCCTTTGAGCCAAACTCCCGGCCCTGGTTTTTTGAGGCGGGGTCACACTGTGTAGCTCAGGCTGGCCTTGCGCTCGCGTTGTAGCCCAAGTCGGCCTCGAACTCACAGCGCTCGTCCTACCTCAGCCTCCCGAGTGCTGGGATTAAAGGTGTGCACCACCACGCCCAGCTTTGCATGCCCTTATTCTAAACAAGTTGAGAAGTTAAAAAACAAAACAAAACAAAACAAGAACCTGGGCCCAGTTGAATTGATGAGCTAATTAAACTCCTTAATCATTTAATATAACGTTTTCTAATATAACTTTCTTTGAAAATGGAAATTTTCTATTTCTTTATTTGCCAATTCAATAACCTGTGGGAGAAGCAAGCCCTTCTGGTGAATCAGTCCCATGCATGGGCTGCTGAGGGGAGAGCCAGATGCCAGCCTTTTCCTGCAAGTCAGCACTATTTGTGGACTGCAGGGGAAGAGAACAAGAGGTTACCAAGAAGCAAGCCCTCCCTGTGAATTGGCACCATGTAGGGGCTGATGGGGAGACAGCCAGATGCCAGTCTTTTCCCGTGAGTTAGCACCATTTGCAAACTGTTGGGGAAGAGAACAAGAAGTCACCAAGAAGCAAGCCCTCCTTGCGAATTGGCGCCATGCAAGGGCCACTGTGGGGAGAGCCAGATGCCAGCCCCTTCCAGTGTGTGGGCTGGGAAACAAGAAGAGTCAGACACCCCCGTGCCCTGCTTAAGCAACTGAGTGATCTGGAGAAACAGAGGCTGCAATGATGGCTGCTGAGATGGAATACAATTTAATGCTTGTAGTGTTTAGTGTTTCACTGACTTTGCAGGTCTAAAGCTGGTGGTCTGATCATCTATTCAGAGGATGGCAGTATGCAGTGTAGCATCTATGGGGGATCTCTTTCTGAAGGTGGTGGCCATTGTTGATTCCCTATTGTCTTGTATCCAAGTCTTGTATCATTTTCATGGTTTTGTTGGGTTGGGTTTTGTTCTGTTTCATTTTGTTTGATTTTATTGTATCCAATGACTTGGGAAGCTATTTCAAAGATGACAAGCTATATTATAGTAGCTATTTTGGATTTACTATTCTTTTGTTTTGAAGTCCTTTATTGCATTCACTCCTTTGTTTTTATTGGTTCTATTCTGTTCTGATTTGTTTGATTTTTACTAAGTCTGAAGGTATCTGCAGCTATTTTGAAGATAGCAGAAGGCATTATGGTAACCATTGTTGATTTCCTATTGTTTTGAAGTCCTGTGTCACTTACGCTCATTTGTTTTGATTGGGTTTGTTCTGTTTTGTTTTGCTTGGTTTTACTCTCTTTAAAATAAAAATTTAAAAAGTAAAAAAAAAAGTCTGGCAACTTGTGGTTGTTGAGCACTTTGAAGGATTTGAATTTTTAATTTAATTTTATTTATTTTAATTAATTTAAATGTAATTAGCAAAATATACCTGGTGGCTACTGGATTATATAACAGAAGCCTATTTTATGAGTTTATATTCTGCAACAGAACAGTATTTGAAACCACCCAATGCAAATGATCAAATTGAAAGACTGAATTCATTTGTTATGGTAAGAATTTTATGATTATTTTTTCTCTTTTGGAGACAGAGTCTTTCTAAATTGCCCAGGATAGCCTCAAACTTGCAATCCCTCTGGCTCAGCCTCCCAGGTAGCTGGGACTGCAGGCATGAACCATTAGTCCCTGGTGATTTTGTACGATTTTAAGTGGGGGAAAACTGTTGGCAATTGGAGTGCATCCAGTGCAGCACAGGACAATCTGTGTGAAGTTCATCATCACTGATATTTTGCTGGAGAATGGTTTGTTCATCTTTCTCACTCTAAGCACCCTTGAAGAATTATGGAAAGTCAGACAATGGCAAGAACACTTAAAGGTTATTTGATCAAGTTTTCTAGAAGGTGGATGAGATTCTGGAGAAGATGAAGGTTTTACTGATGTCACTTGATAAAATCACTTGACTCTCATTTTAAGGTATTACAGCAGTAGGAGATAGATTAAGGGATTATTTTGGCATTTTCAAATTGTCTCTTTTAATTTCTCTGAATCCAATTTAGTGTTTGCTTCAGATAAATTGCTTCATTAACATTCATATGAAGCATGTTATTCAAATTTTAAAAATAGAAGATGTCAAAGTTGAGGTAATATATCTGATTTGGAGATTATTTTACTCTAGCACTGGAAATCCAGAGAACCAAAGACAAGAGAACTGTTAGAGAAACATGTTGTTGCCTCCAGAGAATACTTCCCTTGTGAAGTCTGGGGGAAATATTTTCTTATGGCACATAAACAGAAGTTTAATCAGTTCAATTCAACTGTAAGATTTTAGGACTCTGTTCCATAAGCTTCTGTGGTGATTAAGAAATCCTTTCACAGAAAACTTTGCATTAAAGTTAGCTAAATCTTGGATTAGTACCATTTATTTCCTTATCTGATGGAGCGGACTCTGAAGAAGATGGAGTGTAAAGAGTAGATGGGAAAAAAAAAAGAGGTAAGTTGAGAAGTAATTTGCCATATCCAAATGCAATTGAAAGTAAGCTAATATAGGCATGAAACTTTCAGAAGTTGTTCCAAATTCTCCTTCAAATACCCAAGTAATCTCTATCTAGTGTAGTTTTTAATGTCCATACATTTACATAATGGCTTTATAGTTATTCTCCAATTTCTTTAGAATAGTCTTATAATTTCCTCTTTTTCATTAGAGAGATGTTAGCTTCGCTGAAACATAAATCTTGGGCAACTTGCTTTGTTTAATAGAATATTGAATCTGTGTGTCTATGTTGTAATGGAAACAAGACCTTGCTTTCCTCCTCCTTCCCTCTTCTCCTTGACTCTCTCCTTCTCCCTCCCTCATTCCTTTCTTCCTTCCTTCCCTCCTTTCTTCCTTTCTTCTTTCTTTCCTTTGATACTGCTTGCTGGATAAAAAAAAGTGATTGAAAAAAACAGAGTATTTTAAAATCTTGACCTTCAAATGTTTGTGAAACCTCTGTTTCCAAATCAGGCTTTAATAGAAACACTGCATGATTTCCATGTGTTTATGAAACCCTCTCCTAGATTACTCCTTCCTCAGCATCTCATAAAGACAGCAAAGTTTGCTTCTTTTATTCTCAAGTACTTTTCTATTTATCTTATTAAGTCCTTTATTTTTGCTTAGAGATGAGGAAATATTTTACTGTTCATATCACTGTCACTTACCAGGAAACTTATTTATCATATATGACCCCAGAAAAAATAAAACAGTGATTTATATTCACATCCTCATCTATGCATTCTAAGTAGATAGAGTACAATCTGTCTAATCTCTTTAGGAAGTTCTAGAGCCCTGTCATTTTGTAACATTTTTCTCCTAAGTATAAGAGAAAAACAGTACACGAATGGTAAAAATAAACTACCAATAAATTGATTTGAATATTTCTCAGATAAATGAAAATTAGAAGAAATTACTGAGCGATGCAGTGCCTAAACTTCATTTCATAGTACCTCAAAAGATAGAACAGAATATGTGAACCTAAAATTTGAGGATTATAACTGTATGTGTCACATGCACAAATTAGTATCCATTTTAGCAAATAAGAATCAAGACACTCTTCTGCAGAAATTGGGCACGTTTGGCTAGAGAAACTTGTATGTGGAGTTTTACCTGGGAATTGATAACTTGCCAAACTTCATCCTTTTTTCTTAGATAATCTGTAAACTTTTACCATATCATACATCTCAAATGAAAGCAACCCTAAAGGAAAAGATAACACTTATCTTCTTTTTATGTTTTTAATATTTCATTCTCTCAGTTAATGCAGACCTCCTGGTGAATACAGAGAGAATCAAGGAGTATCAAGTCTCACATTAAAAGTCACTTACTTAGGATTTTCAGGTTTGGCTATGTTCTCCCTTAAGATACTTTTGCAGCTCTCTGGATTTCTTCTCCATATAACTTTGTGTAATTACAATGTAGGCAATTGTATTATGCATATTTTTTGGGTGCTTATTATTAGATTAAGCTCCATGATGAAGACATTGCTTGGTTCTTTTTTCCTAGTGTATTTAAGACTGAACACAAGTCCTCTCTGGGATGTATGCAGCAATTGCATAAAATACACATTGAATTCATGAGTAATGATTTTCATAATTCTCTTTGAAGTATTTACAGCATTTGAAGTTTGCATAAGAACTATCATGAGTTGAATTGTTCCCTTTGGAGGGAGTTGGCTTTGGGGTAAACTTAATGAGTTGGTTCAGTGCATCCCAATGTTAGATTTTGTTAAGGGCCCAGAGATGAGTGCTCCCATGTGTCTGCAACTTACAGATTAAAAATAAAACAGAGAGTAATGTGTGGCTCTATATCTTTGAATCTTCCTTATTGCCAAGACAAAATGTCCAACACCCACAATTTAAAGAAAGGCTTATTTTAGCTCACAGTTTATAGAAGTTTCAGTTCACAATTGGCTGCCTTCAAGGCGGAATGCACAGCACAGGGGCATGGTTGAGGAGAAACAGTTCATGGTAGGGCAGCCAAGAGGCAGTGGGCAGTAAGCAGCAGCAGACTGTTATCTTTCCCATTTACTCCATCCAGGCTACAAGCCTTTTGGTTGACACCATTCACAACCAGGTTGGGTCTTCTTATTATTGTCACCCAGAATGATGCTAAACCAATTTAGTTATCATATACCCTTAATCTATTACCACACACCTTAGATCCAGCCACCTCCTAAAAGTTCTATCTATGAGTACATGAGGCTTTGGAGGTACATCTATATACACATCATAATTCCTTAGTATGTGTTTGATGAGGCCACAATTATATTTATTCTATGACTAAGTAACTTCTTTTCTCATCAGAATTAAATCTGAGGAAAATAAAAACACTATGTACAGCGAAGATGAGAACCATCACTGACCAGTGAAGTGAGCAAGAGTTGCTTCAGAGTTGGAACCTGGTACTACACAATTTTCCCTCTCAGAAAGGCAGAGTCAAACAATTAAAATAAGGTAAGAAACTTTCGTGAAAGATAAAATTGGAAAATGGCTTGTTGATAAAGGTACCAAGGAAGTTACTGATGGGTCTAATTGTTTCACAGTGTTGAATCCTCATTCCCTGAAAAACCATCTGTACAATATCTTCTTATAAAATGAAAGTAAGTTTATTGCTCACAGAGCCAAAGAGGAGGGAAAGTGAAGACTGGGTATTTATGAGGCTTTGAGTCTTGATCCATGGGATAATATAGGACAAAATTCACTATATTATACTATAAAATTAGTGTATACAGAAAGGAAACAGTTTCATGGTGAGGTTTCCAAGTCAGAATATTAACTGCCACTTTTGAACAATTTGATATTAGTAGCTTAAATTGGATTTTCTAAAATGAACGATGAAGTCATTTTCATCTTTGTTCACAGGCAAAATTTTCTTGGAATAGTAAAGCCTTGTTGACAAAGTCAGTGGAATAGTAAGGTTCTGCTGAGAGTGGACTGAATATTTTTGGATTTCTGTCTTCTTGATCTACAACATTTTTTTCTTTTAAGAAAGGAGATCCCTGGGAGGAACATATGGTAGATTATGGCTACCTTAACATAGAATACTAAAGTCATCACTGGGAAAGATACATGGTATCTTCCAATTTACCTTTCTATCATGAACAAAACTTAATCCTTAACCTTTCTTTTATAATGACTACTGGAATTTAGGAATTTAATTCCCTTCACTCCTAGATTCCTAAAAAAATAAACATAAAGTAATAAACGGTGCCAGAGCTAGAAAAGATAGCAAAACGGCAGATGCTACCTACTTGTTTAATTCATTTGCTTAGAGACCTCAACAAATATTTGGTAGGAGAAATTGTAGTGGGGTTGGATAACATAAATTTATAAGGTTAATTATTAATGTGTTATGTATTCTACAATAGTAGTATAAGCAATATAATATTTCTGATAGGTATGTGGGGAAATGCTATTAAATGGGTCAGCTATAATTTGTTTTGTCTTATTATATGCATGGTTAAAAATGGCCACTCTCATAATCAAATGAATACTAAATGAAGTGAAGTTGTGATTCAATTTTAAAACATGAAAAATGTTTCTAATAAAAATGCTTATTTAATTTATTTTGGAAAAAATATTACAACTTGACAAAATGCATTAAAATGTTAAGTAGGATTCTAGAAAGGGAGTCAGCACATCGGAGACTCTCAATAGAATGGAAGACCACCAAATCTTCCTCACCTGACTTAGAAGACAAAATCACATTAAAATTTTCTTAATTACAAGACTCTGCAGGAACACATACCTGGCCAACAGGGTTGAAATAATACTAACAATATCTTCACTATTTCAAATGATTTCAGGAGAACCGGGTGGACTAGGATCCCAGTGTCTTCTCTGAACCCTTTCAGGGCTTCATGGTTCCCCTATATGTTTCTCTCTGAGGTGATGATGCTGAATTCATATAAATCACAAGTTACAAACATGAATGCCTGCAGAGGCCAGAAACTCGTGCACACATGCATGCATGTGTGTGTGTGTGTTTATTATGTGGTAGAGGAGATTGAACCCAGGATCCCCACACTAATCTACATTACCAAATTTGTAAAGTTCTTGTGAGGAAGGATTTCACTCAATCACTAAGTTGTTCAGGCTGGGCTGGCCCTTACAATCTTCTTGCTTCAGCGTGGTACAGCACCTGGATTACAGGAATGTGCCATCACACCCGGTTAAAAGAACTTGCTCTAAGGTACTGTAATAGGCCAGAATAAAAAGAGAGGGAAGCCCAGGGTGTGGTAGTAATTGGGGTGAATGAAAAAGAGTAGCAACAACTCCAAGTCAGTTACTGTTACCATGGAGCGATACATGCGCTGTGTGAGCAGAGGTTCCAGTGTTTTAGGAAATGCTAGCAGTTCAAATTTTCGTATGTTGTTTTCTTATTTATAATGTTCTAATCTTTAAAAATCCCACAGATCTACAGGCTGAATTTTGCCTGTGGTTCTCATCTTTTTTGAAGAGTTAAATTCTAAAATACAATAACCATCCCTTACTCCACTATTCTTCTTACTCCTCCAATTGTGTCAGATAGGAAGCCACAGCGGTTGTTTAAGGAAATTCTCACCCCAGCCTCAAGGCATCCTCTGCTGCCTGTAATAGGATCTAAACTCCTTTCATTAATGGTTATTCGTCTTTGAGGACAGAGGGTCCTTTAGTTTCCTTTAAACATTTGGACCTCCTTGAGATGATAAAATAACTAATCAACTGGAGACTTCTACTGAGACCAATCAACTAATAGGTGATTAAAAAGAAAGCAAAGCTCCATGGAAATGGTCCTAATGTATTAAAGAATCCCTTGTTCATAGTGCGAAAATTTTCCCTTGGTGTGAAAATACCAAATCTAAACACTGGCTCTCAAGTTGTAGTGTGCTTCATAATCACTGCAGGGCTTATTAGAATACAGATTACTAGTTCCCACCTTCAGAGTCTCTGATTCAATGGGTCTGAGGTAGGGTGAGAATTTCCATTTTTAGCAAGTTATTAAATTGTGCTGTTGCTGGTCCTAGAACTAGACTTTGAGAACCACTGCTGTAAGGTCACATGATAAGG
The DNA here is from genome assembly GCA_004363535.1 of Dasyprocta punctata. NCBI lineage: Eukaryota > Metazoa > Chordata > Mammalia > Rodentia > Dasyproctidae > Dasyprocta > Dasyprocta punctata. Next base: position 100,415 of record RJWM01002570.1, on the reverse strand, counting down.
GCTCCATTGTGAGCCGAGAAGCCTGAGTCAACAGTGCAGGGGTCCAAAGTAAGGATAAGAGAGACTGAACACCTTCATCTGCTTTGTAGATGCTGATCTCCCTTCGGTCTTGTGCTGGAGTCAGACTCTTAATTGTATGGCAGATCTTGCTACTGGTTCATCCACCCATAAAGCGTTTATTGATTTTGTCATGTGTTAGACACTGTGCTAGGAACAGGTCCATAAATGAATTAGCTATTAAATCATCATGTAGTCATTTCAACAAATATTTACTGAACATCTACTACTTTCCAGGCTGTGAGCTAGTGGCTTATAAGGGTTCTGCTTCTGCTGCCCTCTGAAGCCCTGGTCTTTGGATTCCCTGCTGTCTTTCACATTAAAAAGATGGCTTGATGAAAATCTTGGCTCTTTCTGTGTAAACTAAGCAGAGCACAATAGAGCCAACTGGTTGTGTTAACCTGAGAGAATGACTTTCTGCACACATCCCTGGGGCTCAGAGGGGGAACCTCTTCTCTCTGCACCTTGCTGACAGCTTGGTTATTTGGGCTGAATGGGGGACCAGGAACATTCTCCTATTACAAGCAGCCAGGCTTCCCATGGTGCCTCTGTGCTTGGCAGCAGGACCCTAGACACTCTTTCCCTAGAAAAAGTTCCTTTCCAGGAAAGACAAGAAATATGGGTAAGGCAGGTTGTCAAAAGCTGCCCCATTGCAGCCTTCCTCCAACGTTTCATGGAAAACATCCTTTACGCTCCACAGGAGACCTGCCCTTTCTCTGTGTCTGCAGACAGTGGTTAATAGAGGGCACAGAGTCCAAAACACAAGTATTCCCTGTGATACACAGACTGCTCCACATTATAGCTGATGACAAATAATAAATCTTTCTTTCTTTCTTTTTTTCTTTCTTTCTTTCTTTCTTTCTTTCTTTCTTTCTTTCTTTCTTTCTTTCTTTCTTTCTTGTTTTAATGTAAAAACAAAGGTCGGGGAGAACTAGGGGTCTCCTGGTAGCTCTCTATTGCTTTCTTGGACTCAGACTTCTTTTATAAACGCAGTATAATGGTCATGAAGACAAAGAGGGATGCTTGACCTTATCTGCCCTCCCCCATTTGGTTTCCTGAATCTTTCATTTTTAAAAAGTTTAAAAAGTAAATTGCTATCTAAGGAAAAAATATGGACAATTTTGATTCTTTTTAAATGGAATGATTACTTTGATGTGAAAGTAGAGATCATTTTGAGATATCACTGAGGTTTTAATTGTTATACTAATTTTCAAAACTAGGATGACTGAGTTTGAAATACTTAAACTGAAAACTGACGGATTTCTGTATCTGGCTCATTTAGCTATGTATCTCCTCAAGACTTGAAAATGGTGGATGCTTAAGGTCTGTTAGTTGAATAACATGCATGAATGAGAAAGTCGATGAACCCTGGAGAGTGTCGAACTCATCCCCTTCATTTCTAGATGAGGAAACTATCTTTCTAGAGAGTGGTGATACACACCTTCAAGGTTTTCTTACTAGAGAGCAGGCCAAAAACCTCTTTCTGCCTTTGAGGGTGGTACTTATCCCACTGCACCTGCTAGTACCCATTGAATATAATTGAGGTTTGAAGAATGCAAGGAAAAATGAGTTAAATTTAGAAGAAAGCATATTTTAATATAGCAAAGTGAAATTAAAAATAACTATTAGAACACAGAACTATTAGAACACACCCCTCCCCAGGAAACAATATCAGGGGAAAATTTGATGAAAATTTTAATTTATTATCTTAGTCTCAGGTAAAGGTTTTCATAAAAACTCCAAAATCTATTAAAGCAATTTCAGGAAAACATGCACACCTTTTACCACACTTATTTTAATGGACTTGATAAATCTGAGTTCACCACTAGGTGGTAAAATCTTTGTTCAGCTGGAAGGAGGACCATGTCATTTCCATATGTGCTCAGGAAATGATTTGAGCTCCTGTCTGTTATCTTTGTTGCTTAATAATAAGGATTATTTAGCATCAGTGAGTATAAAAATTTAATTGATTTGAGTAATTTTCTGTGTTTATCTCCTATAGCATCACAGTGAAGAGATCAGTCAGGTCCCAACCTGTAATGGCCTTGTCTTGTTCTTCCAGGGGTGCCCACAAAATTCCAGCCTGGCCCTCTTTTCTATTCCCTTTGGCCAAATTCAAGCACTCATCATCCCACTCCCTTCTATCCTTCACCCTGCTATTGCTTATCACTTTGAAACAAGACAGATTACGTTACTTCCTAAGACTTTAAAATAGTTCACCACTGCCTGATGAGTCAAGTCCTACCTTGAAACAAAGTACTCAGAGTGCTGACAGCTCTCTTCCTGTGACTTTTTCTATACTCATCTTTCACCATCTCCCTTCATACCAACTCTGTTCCAGCCATGCTATTCTCATCACATGCCCTCTTCAAACGGTGAGCGAAACTGCCAGTAGATGTTGTGCAGCCATTAAAAGCAAGATTAGGACTTACATTGCTTGGTTCCAAAAGCCAAATGGCCCATGAACTCAGTGCCTTGAGGAAGTCACGCCATTCTCTGAGTCTCACTTTCCTCTTCTGTGAAACAAGTATTGATAGACCTGCCCTGATCCAGAGTTTACATGAGATGACACACGCAATGTGCTTACACAGTACTCCAAGACTGGAAGCTGAGAGCACACTCCTGTCACTACTACCACTCACATCACAGCCCCTGTGGGTCCGCACTCAGCCTGCAGGGAACTGTGGATGCACCAGTGTGAGAACTAATGAAGCATTTTTCCATATTTCTGCAGCATTTTGTTGCAATCTTCTTGTGTCTTGAATTGCTATTTGGTGTAGTGTCATCTTCCCGTCCCACTGGAGGAGATGAAATCCTTGAAAGCAGGAGCCTTGTCTGACTTGTCTTTCCATCTGTTTTGTCAGTGCAGTGCTCAGCACCTGAGAAGTGCTCGGGAAATATCTGCTGAAACAGAGGAAATGTATCGTGAGTCATTCAAAACATTTTACATTTAAATTCACACATCCTGTGAAATAAGTCAGATTTGAGATGATGACTCTTCTACCCCTTTGTACAAGCTAATTTCACTCAGCCCACACATATTTATTGACTATTTACTATTGCCAAGCATTCTCCTAGGTCCTGGGGATATATTCATATAGGAGAATGACCCAGATACATTTCCTATCCTCAAAGGTCTTCTATTCTAGTGGAGGGAAATAGTTAAAAAAAGATTTAGAAGTTGATTAACGACAAAAAGAAAGCAAGGAAGATGGATAGATGCAAGGACACTGTTACATTTGCAGAGACCAAGTAGCCTTTCTTGAGCAAAGACATGAGGGAAACTTGCAGCTAGATAGAGTGAGCTTCCCAGGCAGAGGAAATGGCTATGTGGTAGAGCTTGCCAGGAAAGTTTGAGGACCAGCAGTGTGGCTATTGTGGCCAAAGCAATGTGACCTCAAGAAAGAGTGGCAGGAGTGAGTCATGGATGCATGGAGTTGGATCTTACAGAACCTGTAGTGTTCATGACATTGGACTGTACAAACCTCCAGGCCCCTCCATCTGCCTCCTTTGCAGGTCACCCCCAAGGTAAGTCTCTTACTCTCCAGCAAAGAACATTTGCAGGCTCAGTTCATCTTTTGCTAGTAGTTCTAGATGTCATCAAAGTATTCTCTAGCTAGCAAGCAACACTGTTCCTGGTCTCCCTGTCTCAAGGAGCATTTTATCTCGTCTCCAATCAGCTCCCCTCCACCTGGACCATGGCATCGCCTGGAATATGATCCATCATACACTTTTTACCATCCAATACATATACCACAAGCCTAACCTCCACTGGAGCAGTATTTTGATATCTTAGATAACTTCAGCCTCTGGCCCTGCATTTTGATTCATTCCATTTGTCCCTTTACAGCATCTTCTTGTCTGTTCAGGCCGGGTCACAAACTTAACCATCTGAGCACCTCTGACATCACTGTTTTCAATTTTTGAGCGCTTCATCCGTTGGCTGCTTCTACCCTTTAAAATTTCAAATGTGTATTAAATGCAGAAAATGTACTTTTTTCATTCTTAATGACAGGATTCCTCAGCGCTGCTGGAAATCAACAAAAACTAAAACAAAATGAAAGAAGAACATCTAACTGTGTTGACTGACATCTATTAATGTTTGTGGTCTCCCAGCCTGAGAGGATCATTAAACTTGAACATTGATTTGCTTTTGGGTTTCCTTTTTCAATTCTGTTTTGTTTTTTCTCCTTAGCTGTCATTTGCAGCATAGATGTAGCTTTCAATGAAAACAGAGGCTATGATGCTTTATGTGGTTATTTTAATTCAAAAATTTTAAGTGTATTTTCAATTTAATAGATGAATGCCATCAAAATTCAAAGGTAAAAAGAGTATATAATGAAGCAATAAATCTTCTTAGAACTCTGTCTTTAAGAACAAGTTTTTTTGAAAGACAATCAGTTCTCAACCTTTTATATATCCATCTATATCAGAGATATGCCATACAATACAAATGCATACATTTGTGTGTGTGTGGGTGCCCGCAAATGCGATGTGTAAATGTTTGCATACACACACATTTGGTAGGCCATATAGATGCTGCCTTAAAGCTTGATTTTCCCTCCACACTAGAATTTGGAGACCATTCTGCATCAGCATATATGGACCTGTCTTGATTTTTATGATGTCTATATAATATCCCTTTGTATGCTTGTACAGTAAGTCCCTGACTTATGGGTAAGTTCTGTTCTGGGAGAACGTTCATAAGTCCATCAGAGTGAGTCTTATATACCTTTGACACGAATATACAATGTAAAGAACAGAAAAAGCAAACACACACAAATATTGTAAGTAAACTGCTTTTACTTTTACAGTTACCTTAATGTGGGGGTACAGCACAATGCCACAACTAGAAACTATTTTTACTTTTGTTTCCATGGTTACTGCTTTGCACATCTTGGCAGCCCCTCCTCACCCCCACTGCTTTTCCTCCTGCTTCTGGACAACCTGGGCTCTGACTGAGCCCAGCACCGCTGTGCTGTACCGCACCGCGCAGGAGCTCACAGAGGCACAGCTGTGACAATGTTTTGCGGACACCTGAGCTACTTCCGCGATTTGTTCGCTTCTCGAGTGTTCATGATGTGAGGTTCATTCCTAGCAAATCTAAGGGTCATAATTGGGGACTTAGTGTATCACCTCCAAGCTGATGGAACTGTGGCTATCACAGACAATTTTAGCTTTAAAACTTTTTAAGTGTGTCATTCTTCACAGACACTAGATAAAATAGGTAAAAGTCTTTCAGTCATAAGCGTAAGCAAGTATTTTCTGAACAGAAAGTAGCACCAAGAATCAACAAATGGGACCTACAAATAAAAAACCTGCACACCAAACAAACAAAAAAGTGAAGAGCTAACCTATAGATGGAAAAATAAATTTACCAGCTATTCCTGAGACAAAGGACTAAAATCTTGAATATGTACATAGAGAACACAAAGAAATTACACGCTCCAAATAAAAGACCCAATCAAAAAATGGGCAACTGAAATGAGTAGACACTCCGCAGAAGATGGAGTACAAATGGCCAATAATTATATGAAAAATATTTAACCTTACTGGCCATTAGAGAAATGCAAATGGAAACAGTACTGAGATTTCATATTGTTCAAGAAAGAAGGGTTATTATCAAGAAACCAAATAATATTAAATGCTGGTGGAGCTGCATGGCAAAAGGAGCCCTTCTACATTGTTGGTCAAAATGTAGATAAGTACACCCACTGTACATCAGAATGAAGATTCATCAAAACACTCAAACTAGAAATTCCATTTGATTCCAGTATTCCTGAAACAGTTAAAGGCATTATATTATAGTGATACATGCACACCCCTGTTTACAGTGGCCAACTCACAATATCTTAATCATGGAAGCAGTCTATGTGCCCATCAACACATGAATGGATAAAGAAAATATGCTATTTACACACAATGGAGAACTACTCTGCCATAAAAAGGATAAACTTGAGTCATTTATAGGAAAATGGATGCACTTTGGACCATAATGTTAAGTGAAATAAATCAAAGCTTAAATAATGCATTATTTCTTTGTATAAGAAACCTAAAACATAAAGGGCAAAATAAAAAAAATAGATAATAGGAAGTAGGGAGACAGATCTCTTTCAAATGATCAAGAGATGGAGGGAAACATGAGGGAAGGGATGAAAAATCGAGCAAGATGTGTTACAAGCGTGGACCAGTTCCTCATTACGTACCGAAACATGGACTAATAAGAAGAGAAAGTTCTATGAAATTCAAGTTTAAATTGTCCACAAATAAAGTTTTATTGGAACACTAAAGAAAAGAATACTGGTAACCTGCATCATATTCCTAGAAGTGGAAGTGTTTGAACATTTATGATTTAAAAAAATGTTTTAAATCTGGCTAAATATTGCAAATTGCCTTTCACAAATGTTGTGCTAATATATAGTACTACCAATAATTATGTATTAGGATACTTATTTATCCCTTAAGTCAAAGTAGGAATTTCACTGACGTTTTAGTTTGTGTTTCTCTGATCTTGAGTATGGTTAACTCTTTTCGTGTGTTTATGAGTTATTTGTATTCCTATTTTCTATGAGCAATCTGTTCATATTGGAATTTATTTTGGACTCTGTTTAATTGTCAGATGTTTGAAGTCAAAACTGTTCTAATTAATATTTCTTCTGCATTATGTTCCCCAATTAAACAATGACATAGCCTTTAATTTCCTGCTGTGTTATATACCAAACATCTCTACCTAAATATTTTCCCTAAATTCTCCGTTGGTCAATATTTATGTATCACAAATGTGAGCTGGGGAGAAATGGAAGTGGGTGTAATGTTAGACTGAGCTCAGATTCTCTGGTCAACAGCCCATGAAATTCCACATCTTATCCCTGTCCTTCTTTCTCTTGCAGAGTCCTGGAGTGGGGAGAATCTCAACTTATCTCTTCCTCCTGATTCTTTGTGATGACTTTGCACTATCCCCTTGGTATAAACAATAATGTCACATCCTTTCTGTCTCCCTTGAGCAACTCCATAGATATAGTTCATGAATTTGGTTGAGTACACCAATGCTATGATGATGATGGGAGGGGCCGCATATTCAAGTCCTCTTGCTTCATTTCCTGGCTCTCATATTCTCTTTTCCCCTCGTCTCTCTCTGGCTTCATTGTCAAGAGCAAAAGTTTTTCCTTAAAACACACACACACACACACACACACACACACACAAACACACGCTTTATGAATTCTGTGTGGCCCCATAGCCTCATCCTCTGTACAAAGTGACATCCCAGTACTTTTTCCAAGGGCTCACATTTACTTCTCTACAGGTTTTAGCTAACATTCTCTAAGTTAATTTTTAATTTCCTGCTGTACCTCCTCTTCATTGCAAACAACTTGAAAGTTTTACTTTTTAAATATTTGTCAACTTTTCCCTTTTCACTGCAACTCTACCACCTCTACCCTGGAGAGGAAGGCTGTTTTTCTCTTTGGTCTGTCGTATTTCAGCAGCTTCCGAATAAGCCTTCTTCTAGCCTCTCAGGTCTCATTATTCACCAGTTATTCATTATTTACTACAGTCCTACTTCTATAACGTACATATGACAATCCATTCATCTTTAAACTCTTGCTGTCTCCCCAACTCCTTTCTTATTGCTCCCTTCTTCATGATACCATTCTTTAACACGATGTGTTCCCTGTCCCATTTCCTTCTATACCCAGTGCTGTCCCCTCATCACCCTCTAATTAGCAAGCTCCTTGGAGAAAAGCAAGCACTACTTTTGTACAGATTCAGCTCAGGTGTCACATCTTCAGGAAGCTTTCTCTGATGAGTGTTTTCTGCCTAGCTCTAGTTCTGTGTTGTCCTGGAATCATGAGACTGAGTTTTATTAGGGTTATCAGGCACATTTTATTGGGTTATCTCTCTGCACAACAGAATCTCACTCTAGATTTCAATCCTTAAAAATAAAATTCTTTATTGCATACATGTATTTCTAATGATGAGGGCAGTCTTTGTCACATGGTATCTGCTTAATGATGCCACTGAATAAATGCATGAGAGAATAGTTTAGATTAAGTATTTCAAAATTGAGTTAAAAGTAGGACAATAATATTATTTCACTTTCTTAGTTTTATTCTCCTTGTTGTAAAATGTGAATTATGTTAGTAATTACCTTATAGGGACTTGGTGATGATTAAAAGAGAATATTAGGTGTAGCACTTGCCATAGCATTTGACATATTAATTCCTCACCAAATATGACAACATAATACTAACAATCAGCTCCACTATGTCTAATAATACTATTGAATCAGGAGAGCATTTCATGAAGTCTGTTCCTTTCACTTATTACTATTAATGGCTTTAACAGTGAAGAAATTGGCCTTAAGGAGGGTCATTTTCTCAACAAATGAGCTTTAAGATCATGCTGGCTCTATTACTATTTTTTAATTATGAAGCTATTTTATTTTATTTTCTCAATCAGAGAACAGAATGGAAGGAACATCTAAAAATTGCTCAAAGGAACTTTGCTATCTCAACACAACTGTTCCCACCTACATATTTTTTCCGGAGGGTGCTTTCCTAATGTTCACATTATTGGGGATGGGAGGTAGTTGTTACTTGAAGTGATCCTGATTTTAAATCTGCTACTTGTGCAGATCAAATGCACTGAGAAAGTGTAGATTTAAGGGGTCTTCGAGGAAAGAAAGCAGGCTTAACTTGAGTCCAGGGCTGAACAGGAGTCCAAACTGAAAGCATGAAAAACACCTTCTATTGCACCAGAGATTGAGAAGGGCACAGAAACTCTAGGACTCAGGGCTGGTATCTTTAAACAACAGTGGAAACCTACTACTTGCTCAGCTAATAAGAATTTCAGCAGCAGCTATATTCCAAAATGCCTTGTTTTCTTACACAGTATTTTAATTCCTCAGCATGTTGCACTTCCTGTTATATCAACAGCCATATGTTGTTGCCCTCCAAGAGTCGGCACCTAGCACTCTTAAATAATTATCACAAATCTACTACATATTTACGTGCAGAGCTTGACCAGTAGTGATGGACATTCTTTTCAGTTTAGTGTGTCACGCTAAGCCTAAATCTCAAAGAAAAAAGGAGTCATTCATGCATCAATTCTTTAATGAATTCTACAGTTATCTATTTCCTGGCTTGAATATGCTGGGCCATTATCCTGGGCTCTAGTTAAGTCACCATAAAAAAGCAACATGGTTAATGGCTTCAGAGTATTCCAACTAGCTTGGAAACCATTGTAAACAAAGAGATAATAAATACAAAGTTATAAAAATGAATAAATACAAAGTTTAGGATTTTGATAAACAGATTGAAAGAAGGAACAGGTGTCTCAAAAGTAGAATACAGTTGAAGGAAATTGGCTAAAGAAGCCCCAGCTCAGTACTTAAGGAAGATGAGTTTGAGGAAGGAATGTTTCAACTGAGACCTAGCAGAATGTAAGGACCAGTCGAGCAGCAAATTGCTGGAAGAGTGTTCTGGTTTGGTGGCTGGAAAGAGCTTGCTCCTGGGGCTCTGAAAAAAGACCTACATGGCTTCAGTGTGGAGGTGAAGCAAGGAGTGAGAAGCCCCGATGATGCCAGCCAAGCCAGGCCTGATCACACGGGGTATGCAGCCATGCTACAGGATTTGGGTGCCTTTGGCTTCAGCTTCAGCTTCAGCTTACTGTTTGGAAGCTCTTACTTCTTCCTTAGATGCCCTGTTCTAATTGATTGCTATAATCATTGTCTGTCAAGCACATCTGTACCTAATGTTACCTTGGTGCTTTAGTGCATACACATTTTCCTCCAGCCTGGTATGGAAATAGAATCAGGTTGAATTAGAATGTCTGCTCAGAGACCTGCAAGCACATAATCCTGAGCAAGTTTTGAAACCCTGCTGGCCATCATATCTTACAAAATTATGAAACGATATATCTCAACATTTGAAGGAAGAACTAAATGATACACTATCTGTGAAATTACCTACCAAGGATCTTGATAAAAAAGAACTGCTCAGCAAATGTTATTTTCCCTGTTTCTATCCACCTATTGAGCTTCTTTCCACTGCTTCTCATTGCCATTGTCTAAACCAAGAAAGGGTTTTTTGATTCTGTCCCACTTATTGGATCTTACCCAGTGATTCAGTGGAGCATTCATTCTTTATGTGTCAATGGCTAACTTCTCCCAATAGATAACACTAGAGACTCTTTTAAAATATCAGTGGTAACAGGATTGAGCGCAGAGGTGTCATTAAGGGTTATGTTTGTGTCATTATAATGTAGTGAAGCACAGAAAATTTTATGTGGCAAAGTCATGGAATATTGCAGGCCACAAAATGGGCAACCAAAATAGATTCCATGATTGCAGTAATGTTAAGAACCTACTTGGGAAGTTTAGAGTGGAGAGGAAAGGAAAAAGGCCCTCTACAGTCAATTTAGAGATAATTGTGATTATGCTTGACATCTCAAACTGTGTGCCATTGACCTCAGAGGTGAATTAAACCATTTATTTGAATTTCTTAGTGTTTAACTAATTTTAACAACTATTTAATGTTTACTATTTATGAAGCTATACCTGAGGTTAGATATTGATTCAATATTTTAAATAAGTAATTTAATGTTGGCAGACTGAATACTATTATATTGTTTGATTCAGCTGTATTTGTGGGTGACTTTAAAGTAGTGAGCATAGATTTTTATAGTGCTTTGTACTAAATATTATGAGATTTAATTTAACATGTCATCAAATATATTTGTTTCTGACACTATACATTAAGCAATGAGATTTTCAATTTCCAAATGTGAAATGCTATATAATTTTGTAAATAAGTAGTATTTTCAAAACTTTTCTGTCAATATTACTTTTGCTGACATGATTGCAGGTGTCATGATGAATTTTGATAGGCAACATAAATATGTTTTCTTTCAGATTTTTCAAGATGAAGACTTCAAAAGTGTTGTAATTTTTTTAATTTTAGAATGAAAAATAATAAAAACAATGACACAGAATTTCAAAACAAAATAATAATAAAAGATTAACAATGGTTAATATATTGCATATTGTTATCTTCAAAGTAGTTGCTCAGATTACAAGATGTAGGCATGAAAAAATGATCATGAACCATTCTTTTTGATGAACTAACAGAGATTAGTAGCATAATTATCTAATATGTATATATATATAATCTTATGTAATCTTTTCCCTTCTTTCCTTTCTCCTTTCCCCCATCCCAGTTGTTCTTTCCTTCTGAGCAATCTTCTCCTCACTCTCATGATGTCTATTTATTTTAAAGAGAATAACAAAACAATACAAATGATACAGAATTTCAAAGCAAGATGATAGAAAATTAACAATGGTTATTACATTGCATACGTTTGTCTTAACAATAGTTGCTCAGAGTACCACATATAAGTATGCAAAATTAATTAAACAATATAAGCACTGTTACTTTCAATTAACTAATAGAATGAGTAGTTCAAATATATTAGCTATCTTATGTGTATACGCATATATATATTTTCCCCTTCCTTCTTTTCTCCTTTACCCCACCACAGTTCTTTCCGTTTTTTTTTTTTTTTTTTTTTTTTTTTGTACCAGGGATCAAACTCACTACCTCGCACTTGCCAGGCAGGCACTTAGACCACTGAGATAAATCCCTGGCCCAGTTCTTTCCTTTTGAGCTGCTTCTTTCTCTTTCAAAATATCTGTTGTACCTTTTGGATCTTATTTACTCTTTCAGTTTCTTACACTGGGGAGACAATACAGAGTGTTAAGCATTATAATTTATAAACGGAATAGTTCCTTTAACATTTTTCTTTCCATGGGAGGGGGGCGACATTGTTCTCCTTAGTCTCCCACAGCTCTAAAATGGACCAATTAATACACAGTGTAACATTTTCAATAAGCAAATTTTTCAGACTTATAATCACTTGGTTGAGAGATTCTACAGTGATAGGTTTAACCTTCTAAATTGAAGAAAGACCTTTATTCCATCAGTCAGTGTGTCTCGCTTAGTATTACATTTCTCTTCAAGCCAGTAGTCCTGGTTCCAAGAAATGCCTATAATTAGATGTAATTACATGTCATATTAATCAACCAGTGGTGTTTCAGATCATGATTCTGCTACTATCATCTCTACACCTTTCATATGTTATCTTTCCTCCCCCCTTTTTAGACCCCCTGTTAAGATTCCTACCAAAAAAAATGTGTCTAAATTATGTCATACTCCTAAAACTGTCCGGGAACCAGCTCTCATGAGAGCCTCTGATCAAGTGTGATAACAATGGCCACAATGTTGTTAAAATGTCTGTTTTCCCCCAAGGAACATAGCTTTAACTTCCAGCTTTAACTCTCTGTTTAAAAAAAGAAAAACTCTTAAAATAGGCAGGTGCAGTAGACCTGCAAGACTTGCTCTAGTGTAGCTTTCTCTGCTTTTGTATTTGCTGCATGTCTTGGGGTATACAGCACAATTTTCCTGATTTCTTTTTTCTTGTAATTTTGGATTGCAGCAGGCAGAATAATGGGATGGATTCTCACAGGTGTCAGAGCCGTACCAGCTGGCCTCCTTTGGTTTCTCTGGAATTTGGTTACAAGTAGAAGCTGAAAATTCTGGCCCAGGTGCTCTGGGCAGGGTGCGAGGTCCAGGGTTGGGGTGCGGGAGGTGGGGGTGCTCTAGAGATCTGGTTTCATTCTGCTCTCAAGGTCCTGGAATTCTTTGTGGTCTTCTCCTAAGTGATTACAAGGGGGCAGGGTTGCTAGCAAGTCTAGTTTTCATTGTCCCCCTCTTTTTTTTTTTCTTGTTACAAATTTTGCTTCTCATTTCTATTTTTTGGTATTACATTTTTTCCTTTGTGGAATGTTTGGAGTTGTTCAAACAAGCTAATTAATAAATAGCATAAATAGCAATTTATTTGTTTGTTGACCCAAACAGCATCTAATTAACAATCCCTCTATATTCCCTCCCCCAGTGCACTAAGTTGTCCTTAGCCTTACAGAGCAGACCCAATTTGGTAGCTTCCCATTATCACAGGAAAGGATGGGCAGATATGCTGTTGCCATGGAAACAAGGTAATTGCTCAGAGGATTCATTCTGCATTGGTAATATTGAACTAACTGCTGTACGGTTTCTCATTTATTACAAAACATTTACAGGGACTTTCTGGTGTGTTTTATGATGTTAACATGTTTGCCTCTTTTAAGGAAGCTAAATAAAAATATCTGATTAGCATAAATGCCAAATGAGATGGAAATGTTTCAAGGAGAAGTGAATGCAAAATACCCAGAAGTAATTGATAACAAAAGTCCATTGGTGGGTCCCAGGGCTTGACCGGGTAGAGGACAGCAGTGCTTCCGCTCTTCTTTTCTCAGGTGGTTGATTCCATTGAATTTTACACGATTGTCATTGAGGCTACCTTGAATAATGATAAGTCAGTGGGATACATATTCTCTAGCATGCATTTTGGACACAATTTAGTAATCTTTCTCTTCATTTTCTCCATTGCACATAATGACCTGACCATCTTTTTCTGTCTGAGTTTCTTTCCTTTTGCCTAATTTCCCATATATACACCCACAATAATTTCCTTTAAAAAGTAGGGTAAGTCTTTCTCACTCTGCCCTTCAACAGAATGGATTTAACCACATATTTTAATCCCAATGTGTAAGATGCCACTGTGAATGTCATTAGAGGTCAACACATTTTCACTGAAAATGCTTTCTGAAAAGATATTTAATGGCCTTTTGTTCTAATCTTCTTATTCATAAAAGCAAGTCTAGATCAGAGTTTCTTACTTCTTGCCCTCCACTTACAAGTGCTACACAGATAGCATGCTTTCTTGCTTTGTAATTTTCTTTTCCAGTTGAAGAACAATTCTACATCTATTCTCTAGCTTGAGAACAGCCTGGAATGTACCTTCTAAGACTGCTTGTGCCTCCTCAGACTGTTCTCACTCTCACCTAGTTGACAGGGAGACTCATGGCACTGTGACTAGATGACCTCCAGATTCACTTTCTGTTCTGACATTACGCATGTTAGTTGATACTATCCCTGGTCACCTCATTGAGGAAATTTTACATGACTGGGCTGGGTATGTGCATCTCCCAGGAGCTTGCAAACAAGCTATGCATATCTTTATTGTTCTCCTCACCACATGTATTGATGTTAACTCTTAGTCACCTGTCCTCCTGCAGTGGACTTGAACAGTAAGACTGTTCTTTACACAGTGTTGTTTGTATGGAGCCTAGCACAAGAGATAACAATAAGTCCTCAATATGTATTTGATGAACACACTGGTTGGTTGATTGAGTTGATGTCATGTTATTATGTTATCCAGATTAAAGCTTTACCACTGCATTAAACTGTATCTTAAATAAGTGGACTTCATGCCCCTTCACTAAGCTGGTTGCCACATCTCCCAAAGTATATGCAAATTCCACAAGGACCAAGAAATGTTAGAAGACTACTTGGTGTGTTCATTGAAAGGAGCTATGATTTAAAAACATGATTTGGGGATATTTTTATGTGTTCTTATTTGTATGACATCCTTCTCATACTATGTTGATGGCCTTGCTGAGGTCGTGCGATATTAATATCTGTACAAATGCCTACTTGATTCTTATAGAGTTAATTAGATAGCTACTTTGTCACAGCTATAAAAGGTCATAGAATGGAGACAAATCATTACACCTGTATTTCCTCTTGAGTTGTTACAGAATCTGATTTCAATTTCATGAAAATAAATGAAAATAAAATGTAGGAATTCATACAGCATGTCATATGGCATGTCAACTAAAACTAACAGTTATCTATTTCTCTTAGCTAGACCCAATCAATTAGCAGTAAGCTTGTCAAAACGGACAGGACAGAGGTGGCTAGGGGCTTTATCACAATTTTATTTACCTAGAGCATTTGAATAAATGAGGTGAAATGTTGCCTTGGGTCTGAGTCTTCAATAGATAATTTCTGGACCTCATGCTGAAATACTGTTGGCTGATTTTCTGTAGTAAATTTTCCCTGTGATAGTCACAGCCTGTAGTAATAAATGACTTTTTCTCCCATATGTTTCAGTATCTGCATGCAGAGAGAAGACATGCAGGCTGTGTGTTTGTGAGAATGCAGCTGTGCGTGCGTCTTTTTTTATGAAGAGAAATAGCTTTCTCTAAGACTTTGCTGAAAATTTCATCCCTCCTCCCAAATAGCAGGCACCCAATAAATATTCATTGAGTTGCATTTCATTTTGTGCTGCCCATTGCTATTTCTTCTTTCTGCAAGATTGGGAGAGCAGAATATAAGATGTGAATATAGGAAGAAAAGTCTAGTAGGGCTCTGCACCAATATAGTCCTAGAGGTCTAAATCGGCCATAGGACTCAAGGTAAGCCAATAAGCCTCAATGCAACAGTTCTCTGGCTTCATAAAGGGGCAGAGGCTTCGTCAGGACAGCACCATTCCACAAGGGCACAACAACAATCCAGGTACACAGTTCTTGTTTCCTCCCCCACCAAGTACATATGCAGCTACTGCAAATCAGAGCCAAGCTTCCCACATATCTTTTATACTGTCTACTCACATAAGTCCAAGGCCTGCCAGCTTTCATCTCCCACAGCCCAACTGTAGTTTTATAGATCAGATATAAATACAATAAAGCAGGTATAACATCCCAAATTTATTTAGTGCTGCAGTTGCCAAGGATGCAGTACCATGGGGAAGCAGACTTGTCCTGTTTCCTCCCAAACCTCACAAAAACATTGCTTGGCATAGGGGTTCATTTACATGTCACTTGGATGGCAGAATAGACATGAAGAGTGATATTTTTTAAAAGAATTCTGTGTTCCACTGCCTTTCATTGTCCCATGGGTGAGGAGCTCATTGGAGTGGGGAGTTTCTCCACTGAAGTGTTGTGACAGCTTCATCCTACGGGGACTGAAGACACTGATCAGTCTGTTAGTGATGGCTACTCTTTGCACTCAGCAGAGGAGACTTATTGGGTGCTTGAATTAAAACTAAAAAATTTCCTTGTTTGTTGTATTTTCAACATTTACGTTGGTTCTAGACACCTCAGTATCTCTCTAAGTCAGAGAAATTTCTATTCTGCCTAGGAACCCATTTACTCTCCATTTATCTTTCATAATTTTTCACTTACTGTAGCTTAAAAGAGAATCAAAAAGTCATGTCTGGAGGCACCAGCTTCCAACTGAGTTGAAAATCTCCCAAGTGCATTACTTCATTCAGAAACTATATTCTATTTTATATAAGTTCACAAAGGTCCATTTACCCAAGTTGGGTATGATTTGAACTTTTTAATTTTTTTGGAAGGAAAGCATTCTATAAATACTTAAAAACTCCAATTTTGACTTAAAACTAAAATAACTCACCTGACAGCTAAGTTCACAATTTTTCAGGACTAAAATTTCTCTACTATTAATGTTCTGTTAATCAGAACTATTACTTCCAAAAGTGAGTGTGAGGTAAGTTTTTATAGTCTTATATTTTTGTATGTAGATTTCTCTGAGAGTGAAACAGAGGTTCATTCTAACTTGGCTGTTTAGTTCTCCTATAAATTAAGTATGGTTATCTTTAGGAAGAAATCACTACTGGAAAATTTAAATATCTAGCATAGTTTATGAAAAATAATTAAATATAATGGAGGTCAAAATTTTAGGCACAAAGAATAATGATGGATAAAAGTGATTGAAGCTTTAAAAAATGTAATAGAATTATGCTCAAATTTAAATTGCTCACAATTTTATATACTTTATGCACTATGATCTTCAAGGGACATTGTTAATTGTTATGAATACCTTTGAGGAGAAGTGCAGTTTGGGTGCATCACTGACATAGGTCAAATTATTTGAAGTTAAGCACTTACTAAAAATAAAACATTATGAATGGCAGAAACGTAACACACTAAGAATTAATTTGTGTGAGGTTATTAATCATTTCTAAAAGTGCTGACCTGCATGATCCCTCTATTAGTCAGCTTCCCTGTCAGAAAGGCACAATATATGACACCCACAAGTGATAGTAGAAGAAGTTTAATTTGGCTTACAGTTTTGGAAGTTTTGGTGAATGGTCCACTGACTCCAAGGTAGAAACATTGTGGCGTAAGGGTTTGCTCACCTGGTGCCATCCAGGAAACAGAAAGAAAGAAGGAGGCGGGGGTAAGGATAAATTCTTCTGTGTCTCGCCCTCATAGGCCCACCTCATATGACCAGACTCTACCTCCTAATGACACATTTAACCATAGACTCATCAATAAGTAACCCACTGATGAGGCTAGTACCTTACGATTCAATCACTTTCCAAAAGCCTCACCTTTAAACATGAGACTTTTCAGGCAGTATTTTAGATATAAAGTACAACAATCTGCCCCTGGCCATTGAAAAAAATCATGCCCATCTGATTATGTAAAATGTATTTAGTTCATCTTTAAGAGTCATCAAAGTTCTGACAGTTTCAGCATTGCCAAAAAGTTCAAGTCCAAAGTCTCCTCTGAGACTCAAGGCAAACTCAGCTATAAACCCCTATAAAGACAGTGAAATATTACCAAGATACAATGGTACAGAGTGAACTTTCCCACTCCATAAGTGAGGAATAAGGAAGTAGAAAGGAATCATCAAAACCCAGCAGAGCAAACATTAAATCCTGTAACTCTATATCCAGCACCTGAGGTAGGTTGGAGAGAGATATGAGTTTCAAAATCTTGGTCAGCCCCCATTCACTATGGTCTGTTAATTGTAGCCCACATGTTCTCTCTCTTGAACTGGTTCCACTCTCTTCCAGTGGATTTTCTCAGCAGATGTTTCAAGTTCCTGGAATCTCCAAATTCCTGAGCCTTCACTGTACTTTCAGCATCATTCTTACAGCTTACACAACTCTCTTTCAAGAACATGCTGGCTAACCTTACAGAATTTTCTTTGAAATCTAGGTGGCAGTTTCCATCATCCCACTATTCTTGTATTCAACAAAGGCAGCACCATATGAATGATGCCAAAATCTGCCCCTAGCTCAAGCAGTAGTGTTGTTCTTTTGGACAGTGGCTGAAGAGGCCTCTGCAAGTCTGAATGGCTCAGCTGAGGGAGGTAATTCTTTAGTAGGCCATGAATGAGCAGGATGATCTGGAACTCTCTTCTAACCTCAAGGACGTTCAAAGAAATTTGCCCCTTTATAGCCTCAAGTCTGTGGTGGGTGGAATAAGGGCATTGTCTGAGATGCCCTCAATTTGTCTTCTATTCTCTGATGCAAAATGCTTGACTTCTTTTAGGTGCTACTAATCTCTGCAGCAACTATGTCTACCTTTGCTCCACTTTTATACATGGCTAATTTGGGGCCAAAATTTTTTATGTTGTTCAAATTTTTCTACTCTGTCTTTTGCCTGCAATTTTTACTATGAATCTGGCAAAAAGAAACCAGCAATACCCATGCCACAGGCTGAATGTTGGATGGTCTTTTGCTTCTCTCCACCAGAGAAATTAGCCAATCACCCTTAATCTCAGTTCCTTGCAAATTCTCAGGATATGAGCAAAATATAAACAAGTTATTTGCGTGAATGTAACAGACATGGACTCTGGTCTAGGTTTCAATAAAGTTCTTGTTCCCAGCTGAAATCATATGAGCCTGCCCTTTTATTGCACACATTCCTGTCAATATTCTGGTCTTCTTACTTCTGACTAGGATAACCCATCAAGCTCTGTTTACCACATTGTGGAGCCTCTCTAGCCCACATCTCCAAACTTTTCCAAACTCCTGTTATGAAGTAGTTCCGCAGGTATCTAAAACACAGGTTCAATCAGAACAACAACTCTATTTACTCACTACCAATTTCCTGAATTCTGCTTTCCCATCACAAGGACCCAATACCTGACAGCCATGACTTAAAGGAGTGAAGGTTTAATTTGGCTCTTGGTTTCAGAGAATTTCAGTCCAGGTCAGTTGGCTTTAATGCAGAGATATCATAATGGAAAGGCCTGGTGGAGGAAGGATGTCCAGCTTGTGGCAGCAGAAAGGGGGAGAGAGGAGCCAAAAAGTAGAAAAAAAAGCCCTTTGTAGGTCCACTGATGAGTATTGCTTCCCACGATCCAATCACCTTTCAAAAGTACTGCCTCTAAACAAGAGACACTGGGAGAATATGTTAGATCTCAACCATAAAAATTTTCTCAGACTCATAGCTAAGATTCTAATCATACTATATTAACATAATTTCCACACATATAGTTTTGCTTTCTGTACATAAATACAATTTATAATCCTCTTTAGCTAATGCTTTAGCTATCTATCATATCATTTAAAAAAGCTTAATGCTAGTCTTATCACATCTTCAACTTTCTTCATTTAGATCCATTACATACAGTAATTCATAGCTGACTGTCAGAGATATAAGGACTTGGATTCCTCAATTTAAATAATTTTTTCCTTGCAATTATATTGCTGTATAAATTTAGTTTGACCTATCATTTGCTTTTGTTTTTTAATAAAATGTTTTGTTTGGCACACTAGACGAGATAAACCTATTGTTTGGGCATAGTCCATGTGATGATCAGCTGAGAAAAACCTAGAGAGCTAGAGAATTGTTCCCATGTGTCTATGAGGGTGCTTCCAGAGGAGATTAGTGTGTGAGTCTGAATGGCCTCAGTGGGAAAGATCCATCCTCAGGGTGGGTGACTCCATCCCACTGCTGGGAACCTGCTCAGAACAGAGATAGATGAAAGGTGAATTGGTCTCTGTACTGGAGCTGGGATACAGTCTTCTGCTGATGCCCTTGGGTATTGGAACCGCAGGACTCTGATTGAATTTAAGACTCACACCAACACCCACTTCCTAGAGTTCTCAGGCCTCTTGCCTCAGACTGATAGATATACCATTGGCATCCTTGGTTCCATGGCTTTGGAATTTGGACTGAACCACACCACCAGCATTCCAGAGTCTCGACTGCATGAAGCTTGCTTGTGACTTTTAAACCTACACAATAACACAAGCCGATTTCACTGTCATATATCCACTATCTCTCCAAAAATCCTGAGCAATAAAAATAAGAAGTCTTAGATTCACCAAATGTGTTACAAGGGGAGTAGTGCTGTGCATTTTTATGGCCACAGAAAATGTTTAGCAAGACAGTGTCTTCAAACATGACCACCTAATTATGATATTGTCACAGCTCATCATGTTTAACCCAGTAGCCTTCATTTTCAATGAGGAAAGACTGACTCTTCTTTCAAGTAGGCACAACTACTATGCTCCAGGATAATTCAATAACATACTTGATACCACAAGCTACACTTTCTGATACCCTTTCATCACTATCAAAGAATGAATTAATTTGGTTCTAATCGGTTCCAATTTTGAATGGTTTACATAATAGCTAAATTTTAAGCCTGTGCATCCATCAGCACATGAATGGATAAAGGAAATGCAGCATTCACACACAGTGGAGTACTACTTTGCCATAAAGAGGGGTAAATGTGAGTCATTTGTAGGAAAATTAAGCACCTTTGCTTAACCATAATGTTAAGCAAAGTAAATTAGGCACACTAACTTAAATATCACATGGTATCTCTTATAGGAGAAACCCAGGGTAAGAATAAAAAGCAAAATAAAAGATAGATAGTAGGAAGTAGACAGAAAGATCTTCCTCATAGAGGAAGAAGATCAAGAGGTGGAGGGATATGGGAAGGAGGAGAGGGGTAGGGGACAAAAAAGGAATTAAAATGTGTTGTGCCCATGTACTAACTCCAAACAAGCAGTGTAAACATTATGTACTACAAAAATGTACTAGTAAAAATCATGTTAAACACAGAGGAATACATATCTGTTACTATATTCCCATTTCTGACAGGGAGAATGGGTGGGAATGAAAAATTTATGTTTCAGAACCCACTGGCTTCAAGTATACATTATATATTCATAAATGTTCCTCCCCTAACCAGCAAATTGCAATCTAGTTCTTATCTTCTACTGATCTTTGTCATTTGAGAGTCTCTGACTCAGCAAGCTTTGAAAAGAAGGGAGACAATTTTTAGGTGCCAAATTCTGTTGCAGCTAATTTGTTAATATGTATGGCCTCAATCCCCAAGATGAGTTATGTGAGTACCCAGCAATTTCCAATAGAAAATTTATGAGGATAGGAAAAGATGTCATAGGAAAGAGAGAGGGAGGGAGGAAGAGAGAGAGAGAGAGAGAGAGAGAGAGAGAGACAGAAAGAGATCATAGATTGAAAAATTTAAAGATAACTTTGACTCTAAAGTAATACAATGACTATTTTGCATAACAAATAAAAATTGGAAATACACAAACACATCTATTTAATTCAGGCACTCATACATATTTATTGCCCTCTTAGATCATTTTTGTATGGCACACTGTTTCTAGATACCTGAGAGCGTAGACTACTTTTTAAATTAGGACACTAAAAGGAAAATAAAACAGTGTATTTCTTTCCATTTTACACTCAAATTTGGTTTGTATCACATCAAAGAAAATTGCTTTGTTCAATACGAAGAGTCTGTACATCTCAAGCCATTACAATATCATGGAACACCCTTGAAAGTCTGAAAAAATATCAAAATTTAATAATACAAATAATAAATAGAAATAGTGTTTATACAGAAATGTATAATAAAGCCATTATAAATCTTCCAACACTACAGATTTTGAGATGCTATAACTTAATTCATATGTGATGAATACTGTGTTTCTAAATATAACATGAGAAATGTGTGCTATGAGTATAGTCCTTGATCTGTGACATTGTTTCATAGATGCATTTATATATACATGGATAATTTACTGTTTAAATTCATGTTTGGTCAAGGTGTAATAAAAGTGAGCATATTGGTTTCAAAATGCCATTGTGCTGTCAATGAAAATAGAAGATTAGACATCTGCCATGGGTTCTATGTGTTTTAAGGCACAAGAGATTAGGATTCATATCAAGATTATGACATTATCCATTATAAGTAAGGAATAAGCCAAATGCCAGTTTAATGGAAGACACCATTCAGAAAACTGCAGAGAGCTTATCCTAAAATATGTTTCTAGCTGATACCATAGTAGAAACAAAAATGATTATTTAAAGGGGAAAATAATAGTCTTTCCCAGAGAATGAGTATCTAAACTGTGTTTCAATTTGTCATTAAATGAGTTGTGGAAATTCATTTCCAAGATTATTTTATATGAAAGTGAATTACCAAATAGCTTTTTAAAAAAGCAATGCATATTTAAAATTGCATGAAGAAAATATCTTCCCCAGTGCCACCTAAATTTTGTTGTCCTTGGGAAAGGAAATGCTATAGTCATCAACATTGCAAATGTTATCTTGATTTTGTAATCCATGTTTAATTTTCTGACTCTCTATAGATTGCAGCATTGAGAATGGCAAATCCCTACAGGGTATAGGAAAGATTCATTTCCATCATATGTATCTAATTATTATATAAATTCCTCTCTGCCTGAATCTGATTAATAAATATGACAGTCATGCATATCCAATCAAGGATATATTTTTCAGTCCAATTTTAATGATACCTTTGGAAAGATGAAGACCAGCTAGAGAAAAAAAAGCCATGGCAGGCCCGTACTATTTTGATGACATTGAGCATGACCTTGTGGAGACAGGAGGTGGATGTGTGGAACAGATTGAAAGTGGATTATTTCTCATATCGATGGATAGGTTTGGTTCTCCTAGTTTGCTCATGTTGGGGTATTTCAATGCAATTTCTAGCCTCCCTATCTGGTAAATTCTCTTGCATCTGCTGGTCGAATATTTATATTTCACTGAATTTTCATGAGAAATATGTTTAGAAGAGTATTTCATACCTGAAATGTCTTTACATTTAGAATCATTGAATTTTAGATCAGAAAGTGAAGAGAACATTTACTTTTCAACCCATCACTTAACAGATGAAGGTAGTGAAATTCAAAAGCCTAAGTGGTTTTTCTAAAGCCATAAGGTTTTAAAAATTTTTGTGACAAAGCTAGACATTTTCAATGTTGGTTCTGAGTTCCTTCATTTCCACTTTAAAATGATTCTTCTTCAATAGCTTATAGTATTAGAATCCATGTGAAAAGACTGACATTTTTCTATATAGGCTTTTAAAAACTTTAACATTAGAGCTTATTTTATTTATACTCAATATTTATTGAAAGAAATAAATAGACAATAAGCAAGTAGGGCTTCAACTAGATTAATAGGTTCAACATTTCAGACCTTGGATATTAGTAATTGGTTATGTGCAACAAAAGAAAACACACATTAATATTTCTGAGAGGCTGTAAATTCAGAGAAAGTAGGGGCCATATCTAATGACTTTCCACATTTCTGTGCCTAACAACTTCTCAGGCACACAGCATACATTTTATTTGTTGAATGACTGACTGAAGAGAAGGTTTTATTTATTTATTTATTTGTTTATTTATTCATTTATTTATTTATTTTTGCAGCGCTGGGGATTGGACTCACAACCTCGCACCTGTCAGACAGGCACTGAAGTCACTGAGCCAAACTCCCGGCCCTAAGAGAAGGTTTTAATGATGAAGAATTAGAAGGATGAAAGTATCCTCTCAGTATTGTGGTTTATATCCAGGCAGTTCCCAAAGTTGCATGTCCTCATAGCTGGAGCTTTGGAAAGGTGATTCAATTAAGGAGGTGACCTATCTGCCTTGCTGTTGGAGGTGGAGCCTCCACCCAGGCTCTCCTGCCATGCTTTTCTGTCTTGGTGCCAGTCAACCAAGGACTAAAAATATGAACCAAAATAAACCTCCCTCCTTAAATTGCAAGTGACAGGTATTGTGTTTCAGTAATGAGGACACTGACTAAGATAATTTACTACATAATTCTGTGGCATAAAATTGCAGTCATGGCTTCCTGGAAGTCCACATACTACAGGGGTACATCCTCAAAAAAAAGCTTGGGATCATCAAAGCTGGCAACTGGATCTTGGGAAACATTTTATCATTTAGGAAACACAAATGAATTTTGGGTGTCACTGCAATCCAGAAGATCATTTCTCTGGGATTATTTCCTCTAGAAAGAAATAAGAATTCCAGAGTAGGAAGAAGCAGAATTAAAACAGAAGAGAGAACTGGAGACTTGTTAAGTGGTGATACATTGGTGACACTTGCCTAGATTGTAGTGAAGTCTGGCAAAGACACTGATTTTGTTTTGCTTCCCAAACTGACAACTATATGTAGCAGTAATAATCAACTCTTGGGAGAGTCAACACCAGAGGAAGTTGTCAACCCTTCTATCTGAGGGCTTCTGATGTGCATGATTTTAAAATTTAACTTTATTTTTCAGGAGGCAAGTAAATAAAATAGCTTCTTAATCACCTTTATAGAAAAAAAACCATATAGAACCTAAAATTACATGAAAAGGGATGTCAAAACTGAAAAAGAACAATCATCTTTGAAGAATTCTTGTGTCAGGAATGAGATTAAGTATCTTGTGATATGTAAGCAAGGCGAATTGTTTAATATTCAGAAATTAAAACCATACTGTGCATGTATATTATACTATGGAAGGGGTGATATAAGGACAAATGTGTGTAATTTGGTGATCCTAAAGCACAGAGTCAGGCAGGAAGTGATTGGATCATGTGCGACTCTCACTCTTGATGAACCCTGCTTAATGTGAGGATAAACAGTTCCCAATCCCCTTACTCACAGTTAGACTGTTAACAGAAAAAAATGAATGAAAGCAAATGGAGGGAATTGTGTCAGCTCCAAAGTGAGCTGGATACAAGATTTTGGAGATTTGGGTGTCTGTGCTGGGGAACCTTACCTCTGAGCCTATGACTGAACTATCTACCGCTCTCCCAGGCAGTGAGTCTTTTACATAGTCAATGGTTTGGGGGAGAGTCAGGGTTTTCTCACTTAGTGGATGCTGCTAGAATGGGTTCTAGAGACTAGGAAAAACCCCTACATTTTGCTTTATTTTCCTATCCCAGATATGTGCTGATATTAAAAATTTCCTAAAGAAACAGTAAGTCCAAAGGAAACATGCTAAGTGTGTCTAAAGTCTATGAAACATTGGCTTTTCACTGTACCTTGATTCTGAGTGTAAAAACTAAATAAAATGGCTGAGATTTTCATGAAATGTAACCTCAGAAAGCAGTGAAATGCTTCGGAAGTCTTTGAGACCAACCATGAGATAAAATGCTAAAAATATATTGGAACTAAATTAAAAGGAAGGTCAGGACACAGCCATGTCTGAATGGGTGATATAAAGCACAGTGAATACAAATTGATAATGCTGAGGCAAGAGATCATTTATTGCTCTTCCATTTTTCTTTTAGGGAACAAGCAATAAAATTGAAATGAATGAGCCAATTTTAGACCTAATTTTCATACAGCATCATTTCTCCCGAAGGTTCACCAAAGATAGAAACCCAAGAGAAAAATAAAGAGAAAAACAACTTACTTCATGTCATTGAGGAGTGAGGGCTCAGTATCGTGCCTGGGGAATACTCTTTTAAAATATAAATTCTAAACTCTAAGTTGATTTTTCCCTTATTTGCACATACTCTTAATTTGTATATTAATGCAGAGCAATTATCCATAAATAAATACGAAAAATATATACAGACTCAGATATGCATTCTATTTTCTGTCTCTCTGTCACCTATCTGCCTGCCAGTCTGTCTTCCTTTGTAAGTCATTTCAGGTATGATTTTGGTTCAGTGCTTGATAGTTTAAAAATTTTTTTCCCTCATTCTTGTATCTGTGTTTTTCACACAGGCATACATATCCACATTATCTCCTGGTGGAAGAAAGTCGTGGTTTTCAGAGTTTATAAAGAGATCCTATGATATCCTATTTTAGAAGTTGCAGACTGTCAAAAAGGTCTGACATTTTATTCTACTTGAAGCTGAAGAAGTAGGCTTTTTGGTTCATGGATGTCAGCAGAAGAATGAGACTCTTGGATCAGAGACAAAGGACTTTATTACTCAACACAGCAACCCTTGTAGGCTTTCTGTTCCCCTTGGTCCTTGTGGTCTCCAATTCCCCCTGAGGCTGCTGCATACAGAGTGGATTTGAGGTCATGATGAACCTGAGCTGAAGAAACTCTTTGTTTTATAAGGACTGTTAGCAAACTTGCTCAGTCTTTGTTCCAGAAAGTTTATCTGTGTTGTTATCATCGAACCCAAAGTTACGCAAAAGTGCTGAGGTGAAAAGCAAACAAGAACAATCATGAAATGCCCTCCACTCCAGAGAGAAACAATCTATCTTCCCAAATTTCTTGCTTTACAAACATCCTTGAAAAGATGGTCTAGAACAAAAGACTGTCATTACTTTTGAGCAGAAAATGTTAAGAATCATCTCCCAATACAAACTTGCTTCTATAGTTCTAAACACATAGACACCTACATGTTCAGCATGTTACCAACCCAAGAGAACAGTGCTTAGTTATCCTGTCAGTTTCCACACAGTTCTCTTGTCAGACAACACTCTCTGTTTTTCTCTTTTTTTCAATCAGTCCGATGTTAACGCATCAGTCTTTTTCTTGTGTTTTGTCCTTAACACTCTTTTAATTTTTTTCACACATGTGCCATTATTTGGACCATCTCTCTCTTTCTATCTTTCCTTTCTTATGCTGCAGCTATATGCTGTTTGGTTGAATATTCTAGCTTCAGTTTTTCTGTCGCCAACATCTGCCTCAATTGATGAATCGCTTGTCTGTGTTTTTGACAATATCTCCATATCTGGGGGTTATAGAAGTATCTGACTGTTTCCTCTTTGGATCTCTATATATTGCATAGTGTTCAGTTCTACTCTCTCAAGATCCTTCTGAATATACTTTTCTTCATCTCATAGAAGTTTCACGTTGACAGGTGCCATACCACAGGAAAGCAATGATCCAAGTATCTCCAAAAACCATGTCCGGCTTTCTAAATTTGGGAAACAAGAAATTTTAAAAAATGTTATGTTATAGTTAAGAAATGCTAGTCTTAGGTGATGAAAAGAATAACAAATGTGGCTCACTTTTACATTCAGAGGATGTTGAGGCCCTTCAAAACAAACTTAAGAAATGTAGAATTATTTCAATTTTTTTCTATCCATGTTCCAATATTATTGGAGTTACCTTCAGAATCGAACATATACTTTTTGAATTTCTTTCATAATATACAGTATTTATCCCTTAATGCTTCATTCTAGTTTTAGAAATAGCTAAAGCTGATTTGGAACACAACAAAAAAGTAGATAAATAAGCCGGATTGAGAAAAATGTGTGAATATACACAATGAAACAGATATCCTAAGTGGTTGATAAATTGCCCCTGAATACAATTCTAATAAAAGAGTTTCAAATAGAGGTGTTCACAGATTTGGGTGTAATTAAAAGTAGCCTCTCATCCTAAAAGAAGTAGGAGCACATTCACTGAAAGTAAAACTGATAAAGATTTTTTGTTAATGTGCACTGTTTTCTGTGATGTTTCTTTAATAGAGTCATTTTTAAAACAAAGGGATTTTAGCAAAATGGAGAGATGTTTATCAATGAATATCATCTACACATTGCCAGGGCTTATGAAATCACTTGAGGAGTTGCCTAAGTGTCAATAAAATGACCATTAATTCCTCTTTTTTTGTGTAAATCAAACCCTCCTTTTCATTATCTTACTCTTATAGTATACTGTGTTTGCTTAGAAGTAACAATGGACATTTGTGAGTGAGTCTCATTATTCACATAGCATTGAGATAACTTTAGGCAAATTACTTAGTAAGTTTAGGTTCACTCATCTACAGAAAAGGAAATATCAGTAGATATTTTACAGGGTATGTTTTAGATGATATTCTTGAATACTAATTGCAAAATTGAAAAGGATTTGTTGCTTAACAATTGTGTCTCCATTATCCCTTTTCCCCAATTATCTTGCTCTCAACTGTATTTACGTATCATTTCAATATTT
This sequence comes from Dasyprocta punctata, assembly GCA_004363535.1. Taxonomy (NCBI): domain Eukaryota; kingdom Metazoa; phylum Chordata; class Mammalia; order Rodentia; family Dasyproctidae; genus Dasyprocta; species Dasyprocta punctata. The sequence goes on along the minus strand of RJWM01002570.1, from coordinate 72,478 downwards.
CCTCTAGAACAGAAGAGAGGGTTGAAGCTTCTAGGTTTATGAGGGCTGTGCTGCCTGATAAAATTCTCAAGATTCTTGTCTACTCAAGACAAAAAGGCAACACACAGGAGGCACCTATTCCTGCTAACATCTGCCCAGAGTTGGGTAAATGGGTGAATTAACAAGAGGGGAATATAACCTGAACCCACACCAAAAGTATGGGCTTGTTTTCAACTCTATAATCTTAGTCATAGAAACTATTCAAAATGGTTTTTCTCAATAGGTAACCCTTTTAATGCAGAAATTATCATGGGAAAGGTAGAGGTAAGAGGAGCTTAGAGTAGCAGTGGAGTCTTCCACTAATAAAGGAGTTACATTTTCCTTCTCTCTATGTGTAATCCTTCTTCTCCAAAGGGTGGCAGTTGGAGACCTTGTATTGAAGAAATCAGAGTTTCTCAGTTCAGAGGAGTCTTAGGAGCTTGAGAAGTAAGGAATTTGAGAGGTAAACCTTTAAATGAAGAAAGTTTTAAAGATTCTATGTCTTTTTTTTCCAGGCTATTGAAAAATGTGAAGATTTTGCAGAGCATCACTAACATTGCTTAAAGTCTCCCTTTTACATTAAAAATATGGTTAGTATGCATTTGCAGTACACAATGCTTACAATCACTATAGGGAGCTTGTACATATACATAACTTGCCTTCTAAAGTGCCCCTTTTGCTGGGACTTTGCTGAAATCCTATCTCAGTAGTCTAGGAGACTGCTGGAAGGATCTGGAAGTTCAATAATAGAATATCCTCCAACAGAGACACAGGAAGTAGCACCCTAAAAATTGAAAATCCCAGATGCGGTCATTTCTCAGTGATTTCTCACATTCTATTATTGAAGATTCCAAATTATTTTTAACTGTAAGGTAGGAATGGGGCAATTAAACGCTGCTTTACAAACTATGCTTTTTGTTGACTCCTGACTTTGTGGACAAGGAAAAGGTAAATTGGGTGCTGTTTTGGTTTGTAGTTGCCATGTTTGTTTTGGTCATGTTTTGGTATTCTGAGTTTGGTTTGCATGACAGCTTCTTTCCTGTGAGAGTAACTCTGAAGTTTAAATGGAAAGGAAAAATATGCATGTGAAACTGAAATGAGAAAGTAAAAAGGAAAGCTAAAGATCAAGGAGCCATGCAACCCACATTTAGTCTTCAGTAAAAAATAGGTAACTAAAGCTCAGCTAAGGTTCTGGTGCATGTCACAGGGGCCTTTCCTTTTAAAAGATTTAATGCAACAAACAAAATGAAGAAATTAGTATGAGAATTTAGAGTGAAGAGGAAGGCTCTAATTATTTCTAGCATACATATTTATGATTGCTAATATAGCCATGTGCTGCATAACCTTGATGTAGTCAATGACAGACTGCATACATGAAGACTGCATACACAGGAGAAACGTCCAACTCTCCTGTTTCCCCAATGAGAAATAAAGAGGGGTGTGGCTTAGCTGACAGCTGTCTTGACCCCTCCTCTTCACTTTATTCCTCCTCGGTACCCTCTAACGAATTATGGGTAAACTTGCTTTAGTGTCCTCTTGGATTACTTCAAAGCTACTCTGACAAGAGGTTCAGCAGGCGGCAGTGCCCCTCTACCCCTTTGCCTCTCTAGAAGTTACTACTGCCTCTTTGGTGAAGCTGCAGGGAAACTACCTACAACATAGGTGTCCTAGTTACTTTTCTCTTGTTGCTGAGACAAAATACCTAATACCCAGAGTTGAAGGAGGAAAGGTTAATTTAGCTCACAGTTTGTAGAGATTTCAGCCCATAATTTGCTGGCTCCAAAGCACGGTGACTTGGCAGAGGAGAACAGTTCTTGGTGGCAGAAGACAGCAGAAGCAACAAGAGAAGTAGAAGACAAGTCTCTTTCTGTCCCTTATATATTTTGTCTTATTATCCATTCTACAGGAATAAGGGCAGTGTCAGTCCAATCAATGGATGAGTCAGCAATCATCCACTCTTAATCTCAGCACCCTTAATCCTAGCATTGTACCATGAATCAATCGCACATTCTAGATTCAGCTACCTCTGAAAAAGTCCCATCTAAAACAGCATGAAGCTTGGTGGGGACATCTAGACACAAACCATAACAATGGCACATGTCAGGGAGGTATGGAAGCCCATTATCAACACCCCCAACCTCCCCAATCCCCCTATAAGCTTGAATTTGAGCCAAGAAGAAGAATTAAATGTCAATGAATCATTAGTCTCTAATCTGAGCCTAATGATTGAGTTTAGACTTGAATTTAGCCTTGAGTTTAGACTAATTTGGACCAATCAGTGGACTTGAATTTGGATCTATCCCAAGCCTGTAGCTGCTATACAAGCAGCACTCTCCTCACACTTCTCTGTTGGTCTAGGAAGGTTCCTCATAGGGTACTGACGCTACTGTGCTGCAGCTCCAGTATTGTTCAGATGAAACCTTACTTAGGTGTTCCTGCTTGTGATTTATTTCTCAGGTAGTGGGGTCTTGAAAAGTCCTATAAGTCAACTCAGGATTCTTATCCTGAATATTGGAAACAGAGTAGTCACTTTAACAAGAAAGACCTATGCACAGTTCAGGCTGTTAGCCCTGGAAAGTTCCAGAGATCAGCAGCAGACAAAGATCAGTAACAGAGACTAGTAAATGGCAAAGCCCATTGATGGTGTCTGCCACAAGCCAGTGTCAGCTGGCAACAGCAGAGACCAGCAACCAGTGGTTTGCTCTTAATACATGACATTTGCTGACATTGCCTGACAGTGGTTGGCACTGGCAGAAAGCTGCAATTGAGAGTGTTGACCAACAGCAGCCAACATTAACTAATGTCAGCTAGCAGTATCAGGGATCAGAACTGTAAAACCAAGGGCTGAGGGTGTCAAGTGCTCCAAACATGAAGCTGTTAGTAGCACTGAACTTTGCCAACTCATGATTTCTGTCTGCATTGAGCAAAAGAACCCTCAGTTGATGGGCAGCAATCAAGGAATAAAAATTCTATTACCTAGTGATATGGTTGCCGCCATGATGTCATATCTAAATGTGTTGTGTGTTTGTGGCAATGCATGTGTGAACAAACCTGCCATGCAGTCAGTCACATAAAATATAGTACTTTATGATTTATAATTTACAATATTTGATAATGGCATTGCAAGGCTATGTCACTGCTTTATGCATTTACTTTACCATACTTGTTTTCTCTTGTGGTACTGCAAATGGAATACAGGGGTGCTCTACCAAGCCCTTTTCAAATTTTAAAATTTGAGATAAGGTATAACTGAGTTGCCCAGACTGGCCTTAAAATTTCAGTCCTCCTGCCTCACCCTCCCTAGTGGTGGTATACAAGTATAAGACATCACACCTGGCTTTTACTATCCATTTCATTATTATTTTAGAATATAGTCTTTCTACTTACAAAGAATTATTTACTGTAAAATAGTCTGCCTCATTGCTGGCAGTATTCCCATATACCTTGTGCTAGTCACATCACTTGACTGCCTCAGGAGGCTCATGGAGTGTCCAACTTGTACCTTCTGGGTTTGTGTAAGTATACTCTGTGATGTTTTCACAAAGGTGAAATCACCTAGCAACCCATTTCTCTGAATGTTGCTCCATCATTAATCAATGCATGAGGACTGTACGAGAGCCTTTCAAGAAAACTTTGTTATGGTCCCTTCACCTGTGACAGTTAGCCCTAACTCCAGCATCGCAGAAGTGAAAATCAGAGGAAGAGGTGAATGAGTAGCATACAGTTCTGAGCCTCATTATTTTCTATCTGGGACACCAGGGGATCCCCAGGGGGTTCCTGGCAGACCTGTGGTGTTACGCATGCTAGCTGCATGGGGCTGCTGGTTTATATCCTCTGTCTGCCCCTGGTGTTTATCATGAAGGCTCATTTCTTTGAGAGAACTGCAAATAATTCTTAATGCTTTATTCGCATACCACCCAGGACTGTAAATCATCTTTTCAGGTCTTAGCTTTCCTTTGCTTTCTGGCCAGCCTGGTAGAGGGGAAGAGGCACATAGGATGGGAGGATGTAATTGCTTTGCAGGTTGTCTCTGAAATTCAATGCATCTTTGGGCCTTTCTTCCCCTTTTACTATTTTAAAGTAGCATTCCAAGGTCACTAGGATGCCAATGAACAGCTCTTGAAGTGCATTAATAAATAATGTGGAAAATCAATATCTGGGTCTGGGGAGTGCTTTATTTCACAAGGCTTTCTTGCTGAGTGTTTGGAGTTTGTAGTGCTGGGTAGGGAATTTTTATTTTCCATAATGCTTGGAAAGACCAATAATATTTCATTACTATTTTTTATCAATAAAATTCCAATGCTGTCAGAACTTTTCACAGCCAACATTTAAGAGTTAAGTCAACAAAAATGTTGATGCAGGTATTGAATTAAAGATTCAGCTTTATTTTACTCAGTGCAAACACCATGTATTATTATGCACCAATGTTATGTACACATCTACTGTAGTTCTTGTTGCAGGTACTTAAGAGACATAGCCTCTCCCATATCTAAACTCCACTGAATCCTCTCATCTGTTTGTACCAGTCAGGATCCTTTAGGAAATATCTATATTCTATTATGATATTATCTATATCCTATCTATCTATCTATCTATCTATCTATCTATCTATCTACCTAACTTTTGGAGAGGGAGATAGAGAGACAGACAGACAGACAGACTTACTTTGAGGGATTGACTTATATAATTGTGGGGCTAGAGATAGAGTGGATCAGAGGCCTGGGAATTGAGGCAGGATTTTCATGTCATATTCTTGAGGTAGAGACCTTTCTTCTCAGGTAAGCTTCATAGTTTTGCTTTGTAGACCTTCAGCTGACTGCATGTGGAGTACCTCCATCATGCTGGGTAGTTTGCTTTGTTTAAAGAGAGAATTTTTTTTGGTACCAGGTGTCAAACTTATGACCTCATGCTTGTCAGGTAGGCAATTACATGGCTGAGCTAAATCCCCAGGCCGCTAGTCTGCTTTGTTTAAAGCCAACTAATTATTGATATTAATTACATCTGCAACTATTGTCAAAGCGATATTGCAATAAATATTTAACCAAAACAACTGGCTACTTTAGTTTAGCCAAGTCAACACATGTAATTAACCATTACAACATGCAAGATGTCTCAAGTTTCTCTAGTCCTGTTTTTGAAAAAATTTTCATTAGTACATGTTTGCAGTACATAGTGACTACAATTATCATAAGGAATTAGTATATATCCATAACACATATGTCCTCTTTACCCTTAGTGTTACTATGTCTTATTTAATCCACTAGTTTCCCTCACCTTGCCAATTGTAGCTGTTTTCTAACTACTCTGTAATAGTCAGCATACTCCAAGATGTGCTGTAAGTAATGAGCAATCCCTAAATCTCAGTGGCTTACTTTGGTAAGAGTTTATTGTTTGCATAATTTATGTATTGGGTACTGGTCTATTCCAGGCATCTTTTTACTGAAGGACCTTGACTGAAGGAAGATCTCCTGTTTTGAACTGTTGCTTTTAAAACCAAGGGAAAAAGAGTAATGATAAAACTTCCAGGTGATCCTTTGCATTTCCATTCTAATGTGATATGTTATTCTCTTCATCCTTTATTGGTTAAGGTAAGTCACATAGTCAAGGTTGATTCCAAAGCATGGGAGGTTTATCCTTTCACAAGGAAAGCCAAGTAATATCTATGAACAACAATGTACTTACCTTAATCCCCTGTATGTACTACTCTCCACAATGTAATCAGAGATGTTCTTAAAATAGAATTGAATTATATTATCCCTTTGATTTAAACCACTTTAAAACATTTAATTCTGCAATAGTCAATACCATCCAGAGAAATAGGACCATTGAAACACACATACTAGTATGCACACATAGTCGCACACCCACACTCACACATAGAGACACAAACGCAGATTTGTTGTAAGAATTGGCTCACATTGTTACGGAATTTTCCAAATCTCAAGACATGCGTTGTAAGTAGGAGAGCAGGAGACCCAGCGGAGCACATGATTTAGTGCCCATGTGAGTCCGTAGGCCTGAGAACCAGGCGAGCCCATGCATAGTTCTACTCTGAAGACCAGCAGAATCAAGGTCCATGAAAATCTGATGTTTTAGTCCATGTCTGTAGGCAGGAATATAGTCAATGCTTCGATTCAAATGTAGACAGGAAAGAAGAATCCTCTTTGAATTGAGGAAAAAGTTGGGCTTTCTTTTTTTTTAGGACTTTCACTAACTGGATAAGAATCATCCACATTGTAGGGATAATCTGGGTTATTAAATTTATTGATTCAAATGTTGATCATGTGCAAAAACACCTCGCAGAAACAGAGCGATGATTTATTTACCAAATATCTGGAAACCCTGTGGCCCAGTCAAGTTGACACTTAATATTAACCATTACCAAATGCATTCACAGATTCCAACATATCTGAAATATGATCTTAACTTTTCCCCATGACCCACATGGCCTCACATATTCTGGTCTTTCTACCCTCCTTGCTTGTTCTATTGTAATCACAGGGTCAACTGACTGCTCCTCAAAGTCACTAAATGCTTGGCTACTACAATACTTTCATACCTGCTGCTCACCTAGGCTATGTTCATTCTTTTTTAATAGCCATTATTAATATCTAAAATTATTATTAAAATTGGACCCATATCTTTCACCATGCACTAAACTAAATTTGAAATGGATCAAATATCTAAATATTAAAACAAAAACATCAAATCTGCTGGAAGATAGAATAGGTAAAATTCTTGAAGATGTTGGTGTAGGCAAAGACTTTAAGAATAAAACTCCAATCACACAGGAGCTATCCCAAAGAATCAACACCTGGGATGTCATCTTATTAAAAAGCTTTGTACTGTAAGTGAAATCATCAACAGAGTAAGTAACGAGACAACTCACAACATGAGAAAAACTATTTGCCAGCTGTTCCTCAGACAAAGAATTACTGTTGAGAACAAATACAGACCTTAAAAACATCAGACCTCCCAAATTTAAAGACCCACTCCAAAAATGGGCTTCTGAGATGAACACACATTTCTTAGATGAAGAAATGCAAGCATCAAATAAATATATGAAAAAATGTTCAACATTGCTGGTCATTCGAGAGGTGAAAATTAAAATAGCACTGAGATTTCACCTCACTCCAGAAAGAATGGCTATTAGCAAGAAACTAACCAATAACAAAGCTGGAGGGGCTGTGGAGAAAAACGAACCTTCCTTCACAGTTGCTGAGAGCGCCAACTGGTACAACTACTGTGGAAATCAGTGTGGAGTTTCCTCAAAAAACTTTTTGACCCATTTGGCTCAGCTATTCCCCTTCTGGGTATCTTCCATGAAGAATTAAAAACATCATGCCACAATATTATATGTGCACCCATGTTTATAGCAACACAAGTTGTAATAGCTAGATCTTGGGAACAACCCAAGTGCCCATTCACTGAGGAATGGATAAAAAAGATGTGGTCTTTTTATACAGTGGAGTACTATTCAGCCATAAAGAAGAATAAACTGGAGACTTTTATAGGTGAATGAATGCAACTCAAGATGATGCCCCTAAGTGAAATAAACTAGATGCACATGTGCAAACATCTTATTGTCTCCCTAATGTAAGAAGTTGAACTAGTAAATTAGGTCCAAAATGTACAAAAAATATTGAAAAATGGAAAGAAACTGTTCAAAAGAAAAGAGAAACTGGGATGGGGAAAGGAGAAGACAAGGAAAAGCTATATATATATATATATATATATATATATATTAGTTCTCTAAGTTCTTTGAAAAGAAAGGTTTGTGCTAATACTATTTGGATAATTAAATGCCTATATCCCGTACTCTGAGTAACTAATTTAAAGGTAACAATACACAATATATTAACCATTGTTACCCTCCTAGTATCTGGTTTTGATACTAAATAATCAAGTAAGTGAATGGACCATGAGAACACAGAAATGGGTAAGCTAAACTCATTGGTCCTAAATATGATGGTAACTCAGTATAAATGAAGGATTTTCCTGAATAGAAAATAATTAAGTACCCCTGTGTCCTCCATTAGAAACACTTTAAAAATATTCAGCTGGTGCCAAGAGTTCTCGAGGTCTGTTTGACTATTCTTCAGCAATAACACAAATGCAGAGAGTCTGAATGGCTATCCAGTAATGACCTGAACCAGCACAATGCAAAATAAACTATTAAATATGAAATCCAGAATATTGGCCCCTCCATCTAAATGAGGTCATCCTATTAGGTTGATCCACAGAGTGGTGCTATTGGGAGGAGGGGGAGCCTTTGGAATGTGGAATGCCCTAAGGTATGATGTAGTTCTTAGTTCTTGTGTGACCTGTTGAGTTCTTGCAGGAGGGTTGTTATAAAAGCAGAGTCTGCTCTGCTTATCTTATTTCTCTCTGCTCCTTTTGAAGATGTGACTGCTTGCTCCTTCTGTCATGATGCACTGTTATCTGCCACCCTTAAAAGAGAACAAACAAATGGGTCACCTGATTTTGATTTAGAATCTCTGAAATTGTGATCTACACATTATTTTCCCATTACAGCTTTACACCTCGGCTGCTATTTTACTGTAGTGAAGTAAGGTTAACTAACATAGTAGGTTTCCCCAAACTAAAGAGGACTCGGTTGGATCTTGCTGGGAAGCCCAAGATGCTGCAGTCTAGGACAGACAGAGTTCAGGCAATGTGACCACATGGCTGCAAGTTCAGAGCTTCAGAACTTCCGAACTTAAGAGAAATGGAAAGAGCAAGATAGTGCAATTACTGCAAAGGAGCTGGGCTGATGTTCAAAGTATGAGGAATGGGGAAGGAAGACCAGAACTCAGAGAACTAAGTTTTAGGTGAATAGCAGAATGTAGAAGTCTTATTTTATTGTGTATCATCAGTCTGAGTTTCCTTAAAACCTGTCTGATAAGAATCATCTGGTCCAGGCTAATGGGCCTCTGGGATAGAAACTAAGGTTTCAGCTTGAGAACTCAGAACTAATCAGAAGCGTCTCTAAGGGAGACTTCAGCTTTTATGAGAATGTCTGTAAGTTGAAATCAGAATTCATCATTTAGGTAACAATGCCATGACATTATAGTACTGACATAATTCTATCATTTAAAAAACAAGTTTTACCTAGTAGGTAGCCAATATTTACAGTCATTTAAAGAATGTGACCGCTGAGCTTCAAATAGTTTCTTCACAGAATTCACCCAAAAATTTGCAGTGAGATTGTTACATAGGCCTTTTGATCCCCTCCCTAGAATTTCACCTTTTATAGTAGGGACCTATAGTCAGCAAATATCAAAAGAATACAACATATACTTGCCAAATCTACTTTCTGAGAGGTCTGTATCTATTTTGATAGGATGCCTGTGTGTCCTTAAAAAATATGGTGAAGCAGCCAGCAGTGACTCTGGATCAGATGCCAACAATAAAACTTATTTTCTTAAATAAAATGTGTGCAGCTTTCTTTTTCCCTTATCTTGTGTGTATGGACGATGGTGGCTGTTCCCTTTTCCCCTACTTCCAGTTTGTAAATTGATTCTGTTTTCTATTTTATGGCAAACTTTGTAATCATCTTCACGTGACGTGCTCTTTCTTATGCACAAGTGAAACATAGCGGCCGATGAAGTACAATTGAAAAAGCTGGGCGATTCACTTCCCCTAGTCTCACAGTGCTCACTTTGACGGACCAGCCTAGATGCCAAAGTTCAAGGCTACTAAAACTTTAAGAATCAGTGTCACCTGGATAAGACATATGCTGGGTCATCACGAGTCATTAACATAACCTCAGATCAGTTCATCGGGTGAGGAAATCAGTGTGGAGATATATGTTTTTTATTTACTAGCAACAAGTATTTTTATATTTAAGAATAACTATAAATGAAAAAGTTGCTATTAAGTTAATATTAAAATCCATCCTACGAACATTAGATTATGGTTTTCAACTTTTGTTGCTTTTATAATAATCCGAGACCATTATAAAATCCTCGTCCTAAGTCTGTATCTGTACCATAACAATGTGTCTGAATTCCTTGAGGTGGGGAGCAGATCCAGTGCTTTTTATGAAAATTCCCAGGGTAATTCCATGGGCTTGCGCTCTAGGTGTCTCCAGCATGAATTAAACTTAATAACACTAACCATGATAATTTTCCTTCTATTAGAATAAAAAGATTGAATTATTGATGATAAAGAATTAAGACTGAAAATATTGCTCAGTGGTACAATATTTGCCTAAAATATACAATGCCCTGAAAAAATAAAATTACTAAAGGATTAAAATAAAATTACTCTTTGATCCAAGATGGGGGTATGAAGTCTTACCTGTATATTACCACAATGCTTTTTTTAGTAAATTTTTAGGTGCTGGAAGAGATAAAAGGTAAAAAGGAAAAGAAAAATGCATGGTGGTATAGATAAGAGGAAATATTTTCAGCAATGCCATTTTCATTGAGTATTGTTTTTCTCATTTAACTAAAATGTAAAACTGACAATGAAATGTTTATATTTCTTCCCACTTTTTAAAGTGAAGGTATAATATGCATACACTATAAAATTCACTCTTTTTGGTGCATAGTTTTATGAGTTTTGACAACATAGTTTTGTAGCACCTTATAGAACAACTTCATTGCCTTGCAAAATTACTGCCATCATTTTTTTTTCCTCTTTCTTCATATCCCCAGATACTGGCAAACACTCTTTCTTCTCTTCTTGTTTTCTTGCCTTTCGTGAATGCATCATAGGTGGACTATATAGTTTCACTGTATCTTAGAGTATTATTTTGTGAGACCATAGTTAGCATATGGATTTTATTCAATGATCTCTGAAATAATTGGGTATCTTTGTCTAACGCAGCGATATAACTCTTGTTCCTAACCATGAAGAATTTCTTTTGAGAACTCTGGACATTATCAACAAATATATCTACTTTGAGGAATTGAATTGCTTGCAAAGCTAGAATTTACCATTTTAAACCAAATTCAGGGATAGAAATATTAAGACCAATTTAGAGATATTCCAGTGACATAATTAAACCTAAGAAAAGAAAACAACACAGAGGTATTTTAATTAATAAAAATAAATGATTGTTATTTCTTTTACAAAAACAACGTACAGTAGAAACAACAGTAAACAAATAGGAGAACTCCCCAAACCATCATGAGGTTAAAAATTATGATATTGATTCATAATTTAAAAATATTTCATGCACGGTTATGCACACAATCATGTAAATAAAGAGATAATTTTTACTAAGAAAGCTGAGATATTTTGCATAATGTTTTATAAACTATCTCTCAGAACCTTAGTAAGCTATGAATTAAGGATACATAGTTTATTAGTACCAGTGTTTTATGGTAGTGGTTAAAACCATAGCAGTTAAGAGCAAGGGCTTTGAATCAGACTGAACTTATTGTTATCCCAGCTGTCTTCCTCCTTACTACTTGTGACCTTGAGCAAAAGTACTGAACCATTGTCAGAATTCAGATACAGTGAGATAATATGTGCAAACATTCAGGACAGTACCTGTAGTGCTTTTTACTCTCCTGTTGTTCCAGCACCATTCTTCTGTTCATGCCATGTTTCATTTTGTTTTGTTTTGTTTTGTTGCCACAAACCTGTCCTGCTCACTCCTTCTCATGATCTTCAAAAGACACAGCTGCTTTTCTTTTATCATTGGATATACACTTGCAATTCATTGCTCATTATACACAGGAGCCTGGAATCTACTGTATCCGTTGATTCTGTCAACACAGCACCTGGAAAATAATAATTTCTCAGATACCAAAAGAAGCAACAAGAAAAAGCTAGGATGCATTTAAACTTTTTTGGTTAGAAAGTTTCTCCTGTCGTTGCTTCATAAAATTTATTCATATTTCTCACATGTCTGCTTGACTTTTCTGAAAATTTTCAATGAAAATGTTGGGATAATTTTTTGGTTTTTCTGCTTTCATTTCCCTCCATCCCTTGACTTAACACCCAGTTTTTGTGGCTTCTCACGTTGCAGGTGGAGAGAGAGGGGCAGTAAGTGTGTGCAAAGGGCTTGCTTGAGCTAATTGCTATACTGGGGGCTAGTGGGCAGCAGGTTCTCTTGGGGCTCTTTCATTCTCCCCAGTGTAACCTGCTGGGCCCTCTGTGCTGTAGTCTCTTGACCCACTGAAAACATGTCCATTGCTGAGGACACTGAAATCTCCTTTATAGCCTCAGAAATGTTGCCTTCACCTCCAGGTTCTGGCTGCTTTTGTTTTTCTGTCTTCTACAGAGTCATTTTGAGTAGGTTGGTGATGCTACTTATGTTAGTCACTGGACACACTACCTGACACCAACAATATAACCCACCTATACCCAGGCTTCACCTCCTAAAAGTACCCTTAGCTACTGAACTAATCAATGGATAAATCCAAAATTGAGGGTGGTAACCCCATGATCCATTCACCTTCCAAATACATGAGATTTCTAGGGAATATTTTTGATTAAATCATGACACTACTCCTTCAGCACATGAAACCCTTTCTCTCTTCCTCCAGTCCATAGGAACCCTGGAGAACCCTTGCTAAGCACAGTGAGATTTCAGACTTTCTCAACTCCATGACACTTCTGAAACTCCAATCAAGCACTTAGTGATGAAGATAGAAAATTAGTGTTGTCACAGGTATAAGAAGATAAATCTTGCATTATTACCTGTTCATAGCCCAAGTAAATAAGAGACTGACTAGGTTTTGTAATAAAACTACTCTGATTCTAAATATCCATCTTCCCCTTCCTAAAAATGATGGTCAGTACTCAGTGTATACATGCTGAATCTGTATCTATGACTAGTTATGGAAATGGCTACAACAATACCCATAAAAATAGACAGGATTTATAAAATTAAGTAGCAAACTATTTTTCTCAAATACTCGAGAGAACCATTCAGTAAAATTATAACCAGAATGATTTTTTTGAACAGTAACTCAGACTACCTTGGTAATTTTTTCTAATCTTTTTCCCTCTCAAACGCTGAACAGTCATTAGCTCTTATAGAGTGAATACTCTCACCAAATTAAAAGCTATTATTACATCCCAGCTACCTGAGTTGAGATAATAGAGTACCACCTATCTTGATGGTAGTTCAGATGGCTGGACTTACACCACGTAATTGTTCTGATTTAATTTTTTACACCCTGGTCAATGTGCCATGTGAATTACAATTCATTTGAATGATAGCATTTTCTTTCTGTTTGTGACTCATTCCTGATTTGGTGTATGATCAGAATAGTTGACTAATATTATACTGGTTTGGGTTTTCCTATCCCTCTTTTCTCATTAAAGGACTTCCTTAGGAAAGCTTCTGAGAGACAAATTTGCAGATGGGAAGAGCCTTTCATCTAACTTCAAGATCTTTTTTTTTACTCTGCCTGGCTCACATCTGATGTCCCAGACCCTTTGACTGCTAAGAGGCCACATCCTGCTTGAAAAGGTGCCGCATCAGGTACATTTGAATTTAGGACTTAGAAATGTAAAGATAAAAAATAAAGTTGTGCATGGTATATTCCTCTGACATGCTAGAGGCTTTATTTCATGATCTTAGATAAACACACACACACAGAAACAAAACTCCATATGCCTTCAGGGAGCAGAGCTATAAACGACTCTGCAGTATTAATGTCCTGGCAAAATCAAATTCTTCTTTCTCATCTTTCCCTTCAGAAAGTTAACTTTCAGAGACTGTTGTACCTGAGAAAAAGTTTGACAACTGTTTTAGTAGGAATCTAAAAATTGCTTTCCAAATATAGTTCATAGATGCAAGGAATAGCAAATATACTTATCTTTTCTAAATACAATGGTGCATTTCTCTAAACTGATTAGGATTATTAGGATTCCAAGTGATAAAAACATTGCTGGAGCCATGTGGAGGTGAAAGAGAAATGATATGAGTTGGTTATCCCAAAAGGCACATGGACACCAAAGTGTGCAAGGGCACCTGAGGGCACAGAGCCTGCTGGAGTTTGGGTACTGGACAAAGGGACGGAGCCCTTGTAGAAAACTTGAGAAACCTCAATGCATTTTTTTGCTGCTATAGCCTAATATCATAGGCTGGGAAATTTGACATGAATAAAAACTCATTTGGCTCACAGTTCTAGAGATAGAAAGTCCAAGTTCAAGGTTCTGTACCCGGAGAGGGCCTTCTTGCTGTGCCATAAGATGGTGAAAGAGGTGCGTGGAGAAAGAGCATGCATGTGTAAGCACAAAAAAGGAAGGGGCCCTATCTCATGCGTTTGTCAGGAGTCCATTCCAGAATGAATCTGCTTATGCGGGCAGAGTCCTAGAGACCTAATCATCCTTTAGAGATCCCATATCTCAATAGTGTGCACTGGGGAATACATGTTTAACTCATAAATTTTCGAGGACACATTCAACTACTGCACATTTTTCTATCTTTTGTTTTGGCTTTTCCCAGTGAATATCCTTTTGTTTTCTCTCCTTATACTTCCTCTTGAGTGGAGTGAAATTTTGTGTGTCATATTTGTGAAACTCAGGGGAATTCAAACCCCCAATTCCCCAAACAAGAATTATTTGAATTAGCCTGCCATGCACCCATCCCAGGAAGAAACTATAGTGCAGAACAAGATTATCACTCCAATTTAGCATTCATGTATTACAAGATTATCACAAGATTATCACTCCAATTTAGCATCCATGTATTGAGATGGTTGGAGTAATTTATAGAGTACCTGAGATACTTTTCCTGAAAAGTTTTGTGGAATGAGTTTACAGCAAACCCAAAATACTGCCTTCCTGAACTTTCAGCCTTTCAGATAGTGAACACAGAATTGCTGAAGTTTTTTTACAGAGTTATAAAAGTAAGAGAGCGTAAGAGTCAATTAATGGATTGATTGACTATGTATAGATAAAATACAATAAGTTAAAATGTTGCTTGTACTTATTTGGAAAAGAGACATTACCACAAAAATGTTAAATGTTGAGTATGGAAATTCTTTGCCTCAATTTAAAATCTGGCTTCACTATTTGCAAGCAACGAAACTTGTAAGTCCAAGTTTCCTCATATGCATAAGAGGAATAACAGCATTATTTATCTTAATGAACTGAGATGAAAATAAATTGATACACACGTAAAGTACTTTGAATAGTTCCAGGTACATAGCGATGTTCAACAATGTTAAATGCTCTTTTACTGTGGATAGCATGAGAAAACAGTCCCACTTTTATCCTACCCCCTGAATCATTGCATCAAGAACAGACTTCAGTTGCATAAACAAACTCCATTCTTTACATGGTGACACTGGCTTCAGTTGCTTTTTTATTGATACAGAAAATCTCTTAAAGTTATAAAACTGTTCAAGAAATTAAACAGCAAGGAACTGAGCAAAGCTCAATGCCAAAGTAGGTCTTATAGTCCTCCTTAACTTTATAACTCTAGATGAATGTAGATGACACTAAGGTCCTTCTCTTTCACCCATCATGCAAGAAGACAAATGCAAGTGAAAAATGTTACCTCTTAAAATTATGGTAATTTTATGCACACATAAAATCAAGAGGCCTGTAGCATAGGAAATAATAATATGCCATTGTTTTTAGTTTCATAAATATGCATACCTGTGCATAACTCTTATAGTTTCCTTAGGGTGATAAATAAATTCTGCAACAAGAATTCAGTCCATCAGCCTAGGCTGCACAGTAAGCTCAAGGCCAGCCTGAACTACATAGTGAGACTCTGTCTCAAAATCCTCCCCCAAAATTTTTGGCCAATGTTTCTTATTTAATGTTCATGTATTTCTACATCTGTTGTATGATCATTGCATGATAGCAGAACATTCATGTATCTAAAAGAAAAACTTGTTTCTACTCCCAAATTTGTTTCATGAAACGATAGATGCATTTTCAAAGATTGTACATAATGATGGAGTACATTGTGTGACAGGTAACATACAAGAAGCAAATTTCTTCCCTGTTCTTCCACTACTTTCATTCATTCATGCATATACATACACACACACTTTCACACTACATATACTACACACACTCACAGTAGAAGGTCTATGGCTCTCTATTTGTTACTTGAAATTGATACAAGAAGCCACATGGCAGATTGAACTATTGATTAGGTTTGGCTGTGTCTACAAAACTTACATGCTTACAATATACTCCTGAATTCATTTTCATAATCTTGGACATATATTCTGAAAAGAATATTAACAAGATATACCTTAATCAGTGAGGAGCACTTGTGCTATTAAGGGGACTGATAATTGTTTATTCTATAAGTAATGTAATGATTTACAAATCCCTTGGGCCCTTATCACTCAGTGTAGCCAAATGGTAAAACTTCCCCATGCTGGAAAAATTGTAAACCGTACATCACATCTTTCCAGTACAAATATTATTTAAAATTAGTTTTATTAACATGGCATATAATTTTAAACATATATAGAAAGATATGAAATTAAAGATACAGTTATTGTATTACTTAACAAGACACTGTGTTAGGGGCCAGGTGTTTTGGGTGCAGGTGCTAAGCTTAGCTTTGGATGTGAAGCATTAGAGGGGTTGTCAGGAGAGTCAGTGTAATAGGCAATGACAGATATTCTGGTCTGCATCTGAATGACAAATCAGGGCTAAATGTGAATAGATGTTTATATAATCTATATAGAAATTAAGAGTAATGCAGTCATAACAGCCAGATGAAAAGGGGCTCAGAAGTGGAGTTTGGGCATTGAAGTTCTTATATTTAAAGGGGAGCTAAACCTCCCTGCCCTGCTCACCGCTTACTCTATTATCTTAGCCTGACAGGTGTGGCTCTAATCATTTTTAGCTGAGGGCACAAGTGGATTTAGTATCACTTTTCAGTGGGCAGCTCTGGCAACATGTGTGTGCATGTTTTTGTGCACTTGTGCATGTACCAGATGGTGGGGAAACAGCAAGTTTCCCTGCATTAAAAGCTGTTAAAATTACTCAGGAATGCAGAAGCTACAGTCTGAACCAGAGAAGCAGAGCATTGTCATTGACACCACACTGAGGTTGAGGAAAATTTCAAAAGCAGAGAGTGAGCTGCACCAGCATCAGATGATGTCAAGAGGCAGATCACAGCATAAAAAGCAATTGCCTTGGATAATTACTTTATTGAAGTCATTCTATATAAAACAAGATACAGTATGGTTCTAAGACTGATTTCAAAGCATTGAAAAGTAAACTAGAGAGTGGAGACTGTTATAGAGTCTTTGAGCCTAGCCTATTATTTTTAGAAGTTCCCTATGAAAGAGACAGTAGCTTAGTGCTGAGGCAGGATCAAAGGAGGAATTTGTTTTAGGATGGGAAATATATAAACATGTTTGTAATCAGAAGAGAAGAAATAAGAAGAAAGTGGTGGATTGGGGATGAAAGGATAGGGATGAGTGATGGAGCAAAGTTTCAGGGGATGTAAGGATGAAAGGCATCAAGATAACAAGTGGAATAATTATTTTACATAAAGACAAAGTAATTCTTCCTCTGAGACAGGACTAACAGAGCAAAGTATGTGTACTGATCCAGGGAAAATCTGAGGTGAAGAGGGGGATAATTAAAGTGGCTGATCCGAAGTATCTCAAGGAAGTGCACCCTGTATTTGTATTTCAGCATAGGCAGAAGGAGGCAGTAGCCTGAACAGAGACTCTGAAACCGTGGGTTTGATATAAATTATACCAAGCCATGTCAGCACACAGTAGCACTTGTATTACTGAGGAAGGCAATGGTTTTGTGATTCAGTGAGATTTAACGACCAAGTTGAGTTCTGAACCTCACGAGTGTCATTGGACCAGCTTTGAGCTCATCTTCCCTCTCCTGAATGACTATTGTAGGACTTGATATTTTCCCATACCTGGCCACTTGCCATCGACTTGCCAGGAGAAATACTGACCAAGGACTTCTGAGGGAACTCTTGCTCTTCTTTAAAAGGAAGCAGTGTCTTAAAACAGTTTTAAAATGCTGTATCCATCAGTATATATAACCTGAGAAGGTAACAGTGGATGCAAAGCAAAAATAAAATACAGCTGGAGCAAGTTGAAATTGAAATTCATTTATATTTCAATGATGAAGCTGAGGAAAGTAAATCTATTATGGACTACTTGGTAAATACTGGATGAATATAAATGCTGCATGTACCTAATTATATTGGGTGTCAGAAAATATTGTCAAGGCAAATGATAAGAAACCCATACTAACAAATTAAACAATATTTAGATTTTCCTTTTTAATTTTTACTTTTCATTTTATGCAGCACTTCATCATCCAGATAACCTAAGTTTTATCCTTGGTTTAAATTAGGTCCACAGCAACTTGCATCTTATTCCTCAGAACCACTTTGACTAGACTGTGCTTAGGTATTTTGGATTGATGTACTATGAAGAGATTTATGAAACATTCTCTTGTGCATCCTGTAGGAATATCACTGAAAGCATTTCTCACTGTAGCAAGCAGTGTCTCATTTGTATAAATCAAGGAGAGTATATTTTCTTTGGTCTCAGGAAAAAAGTTGAATTTCTGTTGAGCAACTGTAACACTTTGATTCTTATGGGCAATGAAAATATTTTAATTGACTATGATTTCTTTTACACCTTTGCTGTGTCACAATTACTTGCAATAACTAAAGTGAAGTTTTCTGTTTCTTTTTGTATAGCAAGATACCTAAAGGTAAGAGACTAGTGAGGTTGGTTTAATGTCTTATGTGGCATGAATGTCACTGGCTTTCTTTCAAACACAGGATAACTACAGTTCTTAAACACTGGTTTGTAATTGAATTGGCCATACTTCCAAAATTGATACACAGATTTAATGCAATCCCAATCAAAATATCAATACATGCTTTTCAGAATGGAGAAAAATGTTCTAAAATTCTTAAGGAATCAGAAGTGACTCAGAATAGCAAAAGTGATTCTGAGTAAGAAGAGCATCAGGAGTCATCACAATCCCAGAATTGAAGTTATATTACAAAATGACAGTGGCAAATGCAGCATGGTACTGGCATGGGGGCGACTGAAACAAAAGAGAGAACACAGAAAACAACCCAAGCACATTCAACTATTTGATCATTGACAAGGGACTAAAAACATATGCTGGAGGAAAGATCACCTCTTTAACAAGTGGTGTTGGAAAAACTGGCTGTCCACATGTATAAGACTGAATCTAGATCCATATCTCTTGCCACATACTATGTTAAAATCAAAATGGATCACAGAAATACTTAACTTTCTGGAAGATAAAATTGAAGTTGTAGGCATGGACGAGGACTTTCTAAACAGAACCCCCATGGTACCGGAAGTAGAACCAAGAACCAACAAAGGAAAGCATATCAAATTAAAAAGTTTCGGCACCAGCGAAAGCAACAAACAACAAAGTGAAAAACGCCTGACAGAAGGAGAAAAAATTTTCAAGCTATTCCCCAAGGGACTAATATATATAACTGTATAAAGAATTCAAAAAATGAGACCTCCTAAAATAAAATGCCAAATCAAAAAATAGGCAAGTGAAATGAAGAAACACTTTACAGAAGAAGGATGAGTGGGCAATAAATTTATGAAGAAATGGTCAACATTGTGGGCCACTAGGGAAATACAAACTAAAACAATGCTGAGATTTCATCTTTACCCAGATAGAATGGCCATCACTCTATCAAATGCTGGTGAGGCTGTGGGGAAAAAAGAACCTTCCTACATTGTTGATTGGAATATAACCTAGAACAACCACTGCTGGGATCAGAAAGGTGTTTCCTCAGGAAAACTAAAACTAGAAATTCTGTTTGACCAGTTATTACCCTTCTAAGTATCTTCCTGAAAGAGTTATAGACATCATGTTACAGTGATCCATGCATACCCATGTTTATAGCAGCACAACTCATAATAATCAAATCTTGGAAGCGGACCATATGTCCATCAACAAATGAATAGATAAAGAAAATGTGATCTTTACACATAGTGGAGTACTATTCTGCCATAAAGATAAACTTGAGTCATTTGTAGGAAAATAGATGCACCTAGAGACCATAACGTTTTTAGCAAAATAAATCAGAAATGCAAGCTTAAATATTGCAAGATTTCCCTTATATGAGAAATCCAAATTATAAATAAAAAGCAAAATAAAATATAGATAATAAGTAGATAGATGGATCTTTTCCAAAAAGGAAGAGGATCAAGAGAGGGAGGGAGGGGACAGGTAGGGGATAAAGAAAGAAATTAAGATGTGTTTTGTATATTTACCAACTCCTCACAAGCAATGCAAATATTATGTACTGCAAACATGTACTAATAAAAATTTCTGAAAAACAAATCACCCTTGGGAGCTGATAAAGCAGAGATCCAGGCTCCTTGAAGGATAATAGGGTCTTGGCATCCTACATGTTTACCATGTTCCTCAGGAGATTCTGCTATAGACCAAAGCTTTAAAACCACTGCTCTAGTGCCTGCCCCGAAAGGCCACTGGAGATAGCAAGGTCATAGCCTTTCCCTGTGTCAGCAATGTTTTCCAGCTAGCTATCTAGAGAGATAAATTATGTGAGTCACCCCAGCTGACTTCCTTTTTCTTTTGCTTTATAGAAGACTGGCAAAGGACCTAACTTTCCAGAAACTATAGAACTGCACCACCAAAACCAAAATTCAGTAGTAAAAAAGAAGTAAAGGAATAAGTGTTGATGGGCAAAGATCACTAGTTTGGTACCAAAATTGTCTCTAGTTATTATACTGAAACTTATTTTTTTGTAATTAATTAAGTTTATTGGTACATTTTAGATATGCATAATGATCACATTTGTCATAGGGAATTTGTACCTGTACGTGATATATCTTGGCTCTTTTTTCCCCCATCTCCCTCCCCTCCCTTCAACCCCTTTTCCCCTCCTTATTTACAGAAGCTTTTGTTTCCATTGTTTTCTTCTTTTCTCATTTATTTGATATATCTTTTTATGTGGTGAAATTATTTTGAACTAGCTTTGTTTTCCTTCGCTTCTCTGATTTTTCTTTAAAAAAAGATAAGTAATCTACATTCACTTGTGTTCAAAATCTGGTGAATGTGATAAAAGTTTTGTACTCTCTGCTCCAGGATAGCCATATGCTCCATTGTCAACAAAATAGTTCGGGGCTGCAGTTGTGTTGTCTGAGATGCCAAGGGCCCACAGTGAAGAGAAGGTGCATACACTGCGTTTTCTGCTTGCTTACCTCCCGTGTTGTAAAGGGGGCTGCCTGGCATACTTGTAGAATCAAAGTGAAGCTGAGACTTCACCTTCACTAACCAAACTTGTGATCTATTTCTCCTGCCAATTCCCATTCAGCCAAAGTGTGAACCTGGTTATTTCTTTTTTTATGGAAAAAAAGTAAAACTAAATTTCATAACAAAATAACAGGAGAATAACAATAGTTAATACATTGCATAGCACTACCTTATAAGTAGTTATTCTCCAATTGATATTAACACAAACTTCCCTTTTATTTATTTATTTTTTTTACAGCACCGGGGATTGAACTCACAGCCTTGCGCCTGCCAAACAGGTGCTTAAGCCACTGAACCAAACTCCCAGTCCTAGTTTTTTGAGGCAGGGTCGCACTATATAGCTCAGGCTGGCCTTGCTCTCGCATTGTAGCCCAAGTCAGTCTTGAACTCCCAATACTCCGCCTACCTCAACCTCCCGAGTGCTGGGATTAAAGGAGTGCGCCACCATGCCGGGCTCAAACCTCCCTTTCAGTTGAACTAAGAGGCACTAATAGTATAACTGACTTGCTTTTTTTTCTTTTTCCTTTCCATCCTTGCCCCTTGCCCCATCCTAGTTACTTTTTCCTTTTAAACAATTTCTTTGCCCCAACCAGTGACTCTGAGGCCAATGTCCTCACGTGGAGTTACAAGTGTTGAAGGCCTGTACAGCAAAATCTACCTAGTGGCGCAGCTTTTGCAGTGCATCTTCAGCACCTTACTTGGAACCTGGTAGGGCCCCACCCAGCATCCCCAAGCATTTGGGGAGTGGCTCGGGTCCTGGCCGGGCCCCACCCACCAACTCTGAGTGGCAGGGGAACCTCCTGTGTTGAGTGACATGAGATCAAGGCCTGCACAGTGAACTCCAGCTAGTGGTGCAATCTCAGTATCTCAATTAGAACCTGGTAGAGCTCTGCCCAGTGACCCCAAGCTGTGGGGGAGCTTTGGTGTGCTACATGTTGTGAGCTGAAGGCCTGCACAGTGTACTCCATCTGGCTGTTCAGCCTTGGTACATCACTCAGAACCTGCAAACTCAAGCAGCCAGAGAGCTTCAGAGTGCCACGTGGAGTGTACTGAAGGTCTGCTCAGCATACTCCCCCATTTGAGTGGCCTTCAAGTGCCACTAGGGATCTGGGGAATGCAGGAAAATGACAAAACAAAAGAGCAAAATGCAATCTCAAACCTCCAGCCCATTCCAACCAAGCCTAGGAGACATGGACATAGAAGAAAGTGTAAGATATACACCTGAAACTTCTGAAATGATAGCAACTGAAGTAAAGAAACAACTCCATGAAGCTGTAAGGAACTCAGACCAGAAATAATCTCCCAGGTAAAAGAAGAAATGATAAATGCAATAAAAGAAATGCTGAACACATCCAAAGAAGACATAGTTTAAAAAATTGAGGAGCACTGCAAAAAGATGGAAACCTTGAATGAACAATTTCAGAAAGAAATAGAAGGCATGAAACAGATTCGAAGAGATATCCAAGAAATCAAAAATTCCATCAAAGGCTGGCAAAACTGCCTTAATGAATGTGAAGATAGGCTTTCAGACCTTGAAGACAAGATTGCAGTGAGTAAACAGGAAAGGAAAGATCTTTTAAAAATATCAAGAGATCAGAAAATAACAATTCAGGGATGGGGATTTTGCTCAGCAGCTCAAGCACTTGCTTTGTAAGCACAAGGTTGTGAGGTCAATCCCCAGTACAAAAAAAAACAAAAAACAAACAAACAAAAAATCCACTTCAACAGTTGCAAGACGATGCAAAGAAAACAATATATGGTTGAAAGGTGTAAATGAAAAAGAAGGTGACAGCACAAAGGATATCAAAAAACTATTTACAGAATTAATAGCTGAAAATTTCCCAAACATGAGAAAGGAAAGTGACATACTGATAAGTGAAGCATATAGAACTCCAGTTAGCCATAACCAAAATAAACCTACACCCAGACATATAATAATCAACATTCCAGAAATACAACATAAGAACAGAATATTAAAAGTTGTTAGAGAAAAGAGACAGATCACCTATAAAGGAAAGCCCATCAGAATCACAGCAGATTTCTTAGCACAAACGATGAAATCAAGAAGAGTATGCAGTGAAGTATTTTCAAATGCTAAAGGAAAATGACTTCCAACCCAGATTGATGTACCCTGCAAAACTGTCCTTCAAAATTGATGGAGAAATAGATACTTCCACGACAAAGAACAGTTGAAGAACTTCATGACCACCAAACCAACCCTGCAAAGAATACTGAAAGATATTTTAGATAGACATAAAAATAACTACTACTCCAAGAACACCAACAGAAAAAAATCACTAAGCAGAGCAAACAATTAAACAGAGGGAAAAGGTAAAGAACCAACAGCACAAAGATAATATGGCAAAAATAAGCCAATATATATCAGTTATAACCATTAATGTAAACAGCCTTAATTCACCAATTAAAAGAAACAAACTAGCAGAATGGATCAAGAAACAATATCCAATCATATTCTGTATAAAAGAAACCCATCTAACCCAAAAGGAAATTCATAGATTGAAAGTCAAAGGATGGAAAACAATACTTCATGCAACAGGAATCCTCCAAGAAAGCAGGGGTAGCTATTATGTTTGCAGACCATGTGTACTTTGAACCAAGAGTGATCAAAAGAGATAAAGAAGGTCACTACATACTAGTTAGGGGAAATTTTCAAGAGGAAGAGATAACAATCTTAAATATACATGCACCAAATATGGGAGCACCCAACTATATAAAAAATAATAATAGAAATGAAAAAACAAATAAGCAATAACACAATTACAACAGGGGACCTTAACACTCCACTGACACAAGGAGACAGACCAACAAGACAGAAAATCAGCAAAGAAATAACAGAACTGAATCAAACTTGTGAACAAATGGATTTAGTAAACATGTGCAGAGTGTTCCACTAAACAACATCAGAATATACATTCTTCTCAGCATCACATAGGACATTCTCTGAAATAGATCACATACTAGCCCATAAAACATGCTTAAGTAAATGCAAAAGAATTGAAATTATTCCATGCACATTATCTGATCATAGTGCCATGAAACTAGAAATTAATTACAAAAAACCTGCAAAAATTCCATAAACACATGGAAGTTAAATAATACACTCCTGAACAATCAATGGGTCACAGGAAATTAAAGAAGAAATCAAACAATATCTACAAGCAAACAAAAATATAAATACAACTTACTGGAACCTGTGGGATGCAATGAAAGCAGTTCTCAGAGGCAAGTTTATTGCAATGAATTCCCACATCAGGGAAACAGAATGAACACAAATAAACAACCTGATGGAACCCCACAAACATCTAGAGAAAGAAGAGCAAGTCAAGCCCAAAGCCAAAAGAAGGGAGGAAATTATAAAGATCAGAGCAGAAATCAATGCAATAGAAACTTAGAAAACAATACAAAGAATTAGTGAATCAAAGAGTTGGTTCTTTGAAAGAATAAATAAAATTGATAATCCCCTAGCCAACCTTACTAAAAAAAAGGAAAGAAAAACCTCAAATTCATGCAATAAGAAATGAAAAGGTTGAAATCACTACAGATCCTGTGGAAACACAGAAGATCATCAATACCTACTTTGAAAATCTTTACTCTCTTAAATTTGATACCACAGAAGAAATGGATAGATTTCTAGAAACATATGACTTACCAAAGCTGGATCAAGAAGATGTAAAACTGCCAGATAACCCAACTTCAGTTAATGAAATTGAAAATTTAATTAGAACCTTACCAACAAAGAAAAATCCAGGTCTGGATGGATTTACAGCTGAATTCTATAAGAAATTCAAGGAAGACTTAATACCAACACCTCAAACTCTTCTATGAGATTGAAAGGGAAGTATTTCTCTCTAACTCATTCCTGGAAGCAAGTATTACCCTAATACCAAAACCAGAGAAAGACCCAAACAAAAAAGAGAACTACAGGCCAATCTTCCTAATGAACATAGATGCAAAAATCCTCAATAAAAAACTGGCAAACCGGATGCAGCAAGTCAACAAGAAGATTTTACACCACAACGAAGTGGATTCATCCCAGGAATGCAGGGATGGTTCAACATACACAAATCAATAAACTTAATACATCATGTCAATAGAGCCAAAGATAAGAATCACATGATTATTTCAATCAAGGCAGAAAAAGCTTTTGATAAAGTCCAACACTCATTTGTGATAAAAGCCCTATGGAACATCGGAATAAATGGTCCTTACCTCAACCTGATAAAAACCATCTATGACAAACCAACAACCAGCATCATATTAAATGGTCAGAAATTGAAAACTTTCACTCTAAAATCAGGAACAAGACAAGATGTCCACTATCACCACTCCTATTCAATATAGTACTGGAAACATTAGCCAGAGCAATTAGACAAGAGAAAGAAATAAAAGGAATAAAGATAGGAAGGGAAGAAGTTAAATTATCATTATTTGTAAATTACATGATACTTTACATAGGAGACTCCAAAAACTCCATTGAAAGACTTCTAGATACAATAACCAAAATCAGTAATGTAGCTGGGTACAAGGCCAACACTCAGAAATCAGTAGCATTCCTGCACACAAACAACAAACTCACTGAGAGAGAAGTAAGAGAAACCACACCCTTCCCAATAGAATCTAAAAAAATGAACTACTTAGGAATCAATCTAACAAAGAAAGTAAAAGATCTATTCAGTGAAAATTATAGTACTCCGAAAAAAGAAATCGAAGAGGATCTCAGAAAATGGAAAGGCACTCCTTATTCACGGATAGGAAGAACAAACGTTGTGAAAATGGCCATTCTCCCAAAATTTTTATACAGATTTAATGCAGTCTCAATCAAAATACCATTAGCATACCTCACAGATCTAGAGAAATCATTCCTAAAACTCATCTGGAACCAGAAGAGACAAAGGCAATTCTGGGCAACAACGGCAAGGCAGGAGGCTTCACAATCCCTGACTTGAAGTTATTCTAAAAGCTACTGTGATAAAATCAGCATGGTACTGGAATAAAAACAGACCTGAAGATCAATGGAATAGATTAGAAGATACAGCCACAACTACAAACACAACTACAACCACACTTCCTGGGGCCAAACATGTTCACTGGAAGAAAGATAGCCTTTTAATAAGTGGTGCTGGAAAAACTGGCTTTTCATATGCCTAAAACCAAAACTAGACCCATGCTTATTACCATGCACTAAACTAAAGTCAAAATGGATCAAAGATCTAAATACTAAACACTAAATCTGCTGGAAGACAAATTAGGTATAAATCTTGAAGACATAGGGGTAGGCAGAGAATTAATGAACAAAAATCAAACTGCATGGGAAATGCTTTCCAGAATCAACAACTGGGATCTCATCCTATTAAAAAGTTTTTGTATGTCAAAAGAAATCTCCAAAAGAAAAGAAAACCCACTAATTGGAAAAACCCACTAATTGGAAAAAAATTTTAGTCAAATATCCCTCAGAGAAAGGACTTCTATCTAGAACATATAAAGAATTTTAAAAAATCAGGTCCCCGAAATTTGAAGACCGAATCCAAATATGGGCATCTGAGATGAATACACACTTCTCAGTTTAAGAAATTCAAATGGCAAATAAATACATGAAAAAGTGTTCAGCATCATTGGTCATTAGAGAAATGCAAATTAAAACAACACTGAGATTACATCTCACTTCAGAAAGAATGCTGGAGAGGCTGTGGGAGAATAGGAACTCTTTTGCACTGTTGGTGGCACTAATCCCATTCACAAGGGCCTCACCATCATGACCTTAACAACTTCCAAAGTTACCACTTCCAGATATTATCGTCTTGGAGGTTAGGGTTTCAGTGTAGGAATTTGAGGAGGAACACAAACAGGTATACCATATCACCAATCAACAACTCTGTGGATAAATAAGATACTTGGGAAGTCCAAGGATATGCACAACTTCAGGTGGTTAGATTTCAAGATTACACTCTAGGTTTTTATTATCACGAGTAAGAATAGAGAAATAAAAGATATGAACAGGAGGTGAGAAACAGTTAATTTAAGTGTGTATCAGTTCTCTGTTGGCACAGACTGTTGGCAAACAGCATTTGTACACAGGACTCCCAGGGCTCCCACTTTCCCAAATCACTCAGACTATCTCTTCATGATTTGTAAAAAGGCCAAGTTTTAATAACATGCACGGAATTTTAAAAGAGAAACCTAAATGCTGATTTGCAGCTTATTTTTCACAGTGACAAAAACTCAAATCTGACTTACTTAAAAATGGCTTTCCCAGTCTTCATAAATGTTTCATTTTTTGGATAGTGTAGTTTTTGTCTTCATTCTTTAAACCCAGGAGGAACCAGGTTAGTTCTTGAAAAAAAAGATAAAATGATTTTTTAGTATATTTGAGTGTTTTCTGACTCCCTTTGGCCTGGATGATCATAAATACAGAGCATAAAATCTAGACCTGGTGGAGCCTCTGGCCTGTGGAGCAGGAAACCACTGAGCTTAAGTTGTCCATGCTATCTCCTCAGTGTATTCTTTAATCACATCAATTGTGCAGGAAGCACAGGCTTGTAAATGATTTATGACTCCAATGAACATGAAGATAGAATTAGATCCTTACCATCCAAGGCAGCATAGTTTACCAGTAAAGAGTACATCCTTTGGAGGAAGAAAAATCCTAACACTATGAACACAGCTATGGGATTTATGCATACGGTTTTGCTTCCCTAAACCATAGTCTTTCTATTTGTTAGCTAAAAACTAAGATAACGCTTCCTAACTGGGAGACACCAATATTCATTGTCATGTTTAGCACACCAAGAATTCAACAAAGAAGTAGTATTCACATATTCACATGATACTTGCCAGCTTCTCTCTTTTCATTCACTCTTGCAAAGTTGAAGAAGATTGATTACTTACTTATTTATTTACGTATTTATTGGTACAAGGGGATGGAACCCACAAGTGCTCTACCACTGAGCTACATACCCAGCCTGCTTTATTTTCTTTTTTATATTTCTCATTGATTTCATTCTTAAAGGGATTTTATGTTTTGATCTTTATAGTGTTCGACTTTTTTTTCTTTTTTATCTCTCTGTTGCATAAGTTATTCCTAGTGTAGTTTCTTGGGAGAGGTTAACTTCATGTTACCTGAACCAAAGCATGTCTCTTTAGGGCCAGAAATTTGTACTAAAGACAATCTAAATCTTTTGTACATGGCAGAAGCATTTCCTAGACTACATTTGGGTTGGGACCATTATTAGTAATTTGTCTTGTTCCCTTTACTAGCTTCCTATGTGTGTCTTTGCAGTTCATCTCCAAGTTCTCTACCCTTAAGTGTTGTTGCCATTTTTATCCCTATCGGTTATATCAGGATAGAGTTGTAAATGTCTGAGTAGTAATGACTTGTCACCATGCTGGTTGGAAATGGGTCAAGAGATGTGTCAGTTATAGACATCACATGAAGGATGGTCCCCTGGTCTTTATGCTTCAGTCATTGCACTCAGAGGCCCTTGCCACAGAATGGACTGGTACCTTTGTGTTTACTGTCCTTCTTCTCTTTGTGTCTTTGTTAATCTCAGTTTAGAGAAGCTTCAGGATGATATAGTCTAGAATCACCCTGCTTGTGTTCAAATTGTGGTTTTGCTAATAAAAATTTAAAAAATAAAAAAATACAAAAAAATGAAAACATGAAGCCATGAAAAATGCTTTACCTAAGAAATTTGGTTCACAGCCTTAACAAGACTATGAACTGTATACCTTAAAATTTAGCCATGCAAACAAGTGACTTTACCTTGTTGAGTTTTGACATAAATATGTAATTTGGAATCACTCATCTTTTTCTAAACTGGTAAATTTATGTAACTATTTATGTCTAACAGTTTTATAGGAAAAATACAAATAAGTATTTCTTCAAAATGTATACAGGTTTTCTAAAATCAGGGCAATTATAATACCTATTTCAAGAAGTTATTAAGACACCACAGCACTGGTAACATGCTTGGGATACAGTCTGGTACAATGAATATTGGCCATTAATATTTTTTGGATTAATTAAATTTAACCCCTTGAGCTTGGAGTAGGTATCTTTTCTAGAATCCACTGAGATTTAGTTTCTTTTGAGTCACTAATTTATAGTAAGATCATCTTCAATTGAGGCAAGGAAAGCTTCTACCAAAACATACATGACAAAGCTTAGTCATCCACATGGCATTATGAAATATGTAAAAATGAAATGTCTTCCATAAATTACAGAGTGTAGAAAAATACAATTCTGATAATGGACCCCTTTCCAAGCCCTGTGATTTTTTAACCTGATGCAGAATCTCCATTCCTTCTCCCAACTCTATCAGGATATTTTAAGGCAATATTAGCTCAAGGGATCAAGGGTTCAGTAGAATGCAGAAGAAAGTGTTAATGAAAATTAACAAAATGTAAAACATTTTGCTTTTCAGCAACTCTATTTGAGCAACTGTTAAGGTACTTACTGACTGCCACTCTAGCAAATGAACAGCACAGGTGTTCTAGAAAAATACTGCCAAGGTGATCTAATTTAGCATAATGACTTTTAAGATTTAAAGAGACTTCAGAGAAAATAAACTAACTCTAATTTCATAGGAAAAAAATCACTAATAATACTGATGCATTAACTAGACACATTGACCAGTTCAGTATGTTTAAAACAAAAAGATTAAAAAAGGAAAATCATTCAAAATGGTTATCAGTGGAAAACACATACCTTACCATGGTTGCCAAAATATTTAGCAATAAAGTAGTTCTAATATAAATCCAGTGTGGGCCATTTTTTGATATGCAAACACTGATGTCTGTCTCAGTTTTCAGGCATTCGATTTTAGCAAAAATGCTTCATTGTCCTCCTTATTTGCCAAAGCTGCCACAAACCACAACTTTGTTTATATTATTTAACTGATTCTCTTAATCCCCCCTTTTCAAACTTAAAATAATTAAAATATACACCCTACCCTTATTGCAAAGTATTCTTCATTCATCTTGTGGACATCTGCATAGAGATACATAAGATGCAAAATAAAATATAATCCTTCCAATTCACAGTAGACAAGATGACCACTAATATTGAAGACATGCATAATTTAAATATATGCAGTCTACATTTGCATTAAATAAACAAATCCTTAGAAAGGATGACTTCTAGACCACAGCGAGGATTCTATTTTAATGAGAACTGAAAAACAGTAGAGAATGATTGTGATGTAAGTGCCTTCTCCTGCTAAAGTATAATAATAATTCTACAGTTATTCACATGATGGTATTTTGATAATGGCATTTGGAAGAAAGGGCTCTATATGTCACTCTTGGTGAATTAAAACAAAGGGTCTTGAAATGCAGTACTCTATAAATTATAGAAGTAAAATCCAAAGCATCTTAATGAAAAAAGCTTAAATAACAAGGTGTGAAATCCACTGTAATCCTTAAGTACATTGCCTAAGGGTATGAATATTTTTCTATATAATGAATCATCTCTGACTGTATACCATACCATATGTTTCACACAGGCTAATAGTTAATTTATATTGGGGATTGTAACCCTGATATGACAGTATGGAGCTGTTAAGGAGATGTGTTGGGAAGGATGGTAACAATTTCTCTCAGTTGTTGGGGAAAAAAAAGACTATGGCAAGAATGAGATGACACTGATAAGAACTAAACATCACTGGTGATTTTAGGAAGAAATAACATGAATAACCTATCAATGACACAAATGAATATATTTGGCTGTGTACAGAGAAGTGCCATTGTTCCTTTTGTGCTACTGACTGGGGCTCAAAATCACCACATTTGATCCTCAGCTTTTCTACAAGCTATTTGAAGACAGACATGCATTTCTTTCTAACATAGTAACCAAGAAATATTGACAAGGTTTTGTTGCATGAATTTACAGAGACTTTTCCCAAGGTGGGGGAATCCTTCCATTAAAAAGTATGTCGTAAAGAAGACATACTGTATTCCCAAAGACTGTTAGTCCCATAATGAATTTGGGCCTTGTGAAATAACTTCCTTGGTTCTCTGTAGTTCTTCAGTGTCCTCATTTAGTAATCTGCTTCTGATTCCTCAAGATGTCTATTTGTTCAAAGAGTGGTGATAACAGTAAGAACTGAAAAATACACTCCAGAGACAACAGAATCATTGCTGTAACCTGTGGGATACAAGTTGTTTCATTCTGAATGCATGCTCTTCAATTCTGTTGTTATTGCTAATGAGTTACCTTGTGGATCTTGAAAAGATGTACTGAAGTCCTAACCCCAGCTGCCTGTGAATATGACCATATTTAGAAATAGTCTTTGCAGATATGATCAAGTTTGGGTGGAATCATTACAGTGGATCTAGATCCATTATGAGCAATTTCCTTACAAGAGAAGAGACACAGGTACATGGGGAGAACTCTAACTGGGTTTTACAAGCCAAGGAATGCCAACTATGGCTACCAACACCAGAAGCAAAGAGAAAGGCATGCAGCAAACTCTCCCCACATCTGTCAGAGAAAAAGCCCTTTGATCAAGACACCTAGCCTCTGGAACTACCAGAGAATAGATTTTCATTGTTCAAAGTCACCTGATTTTGTTATTTTGTCACTGCAGCCCCAGAAAATGAATACACTAAGTTTCCAGAGTGAGGAGCAGTGAGCATAAGCAAGACAAAATAATGAGTAATGCAGATGTAGACTCAGAGTGCAAGCATTCTCACACATCTACTAACAAAGGGCACACTGAAAGATCAGATGTATACATGGCACAGGCTGACCTGTCTTCATTTGTCAGCAAGTGCTGGTCATGATAACTAACAGGACCCTTTTTGTTTTCAAAGTCTCCCAGTTTGGAGTTGTGTATGGTGGTGTACACCTGTAATTCCAGCATGTAGGAGGCTGAGGCAGGAAGGATTCTGGCAGATCAAGGTCAACCTGGGTTACATAAGTCAGTTCATAGCCTGCATGAACTACAAAGTGAGAATCTGTCTCAAAACAAAACAAAACAAAGCCCTGTTTGGATTCTAAATTACAATCACTCTACTTATGTGTGCACTATAAAACAATTAAACAGCAAAGTTTCACCACTGGTGTTCAGTATTTTTGAATAAAAAATAATCTCTAGAATCACAGTCAAAATCACTATAGTGAATTGAAGATTGTTTCAGCAGGTTGTAATCAAGACAGCTAGTCATACTGATGGTTTATACATTGTGTCAACTTGAGAAGTCTAGAAGCTTAATTAAGTAACTCAGCAGCTCTACATCCTGGGGTGTAGAGCAGAAGCAGTTACCTGTTCATTGTGTCAATTTGAGAAGGTCAGAAGTTTAACTGAGAGACTCAGCAGGGAGCCAGGGTTCTTACTTTGTTAATATCCTCATCCTGTGCAAAGGAAGGCAAGGAGATTTGTGAATGCTACACCCATGGTGGGGGGTCCTGTGTACAATATAAGGGAGAAAATGAGGCTTGCTCTGGCCCTTTTTACTCTGGTTGCTTTTGCTTGGCTGTTGCCTTGAAGTGTTGCCCAGTGCCACGCCACCCTGCCTTGAAACCAGCTGATTATGGTCTGAAACCTCCAAAAGCTGTAAGATAAATAAACCTTTCCTTTCCTAATTTTGGGCGTCAGGTGTTTTGTCTCAGCAAGGAGGGAAAAGTAACCAAGACACATACCTAAGTGGGGAAGTGTTGGAGGTAATTGCAACTAAATCCAAATAGGGCATTATTACTGTGAGCCACTTTATTCCTCAGTTCTCATCTGGGACTGGCAGTGTGAACTCAGGAAAAGAATCTGAGATGTGGTCTTTTTCTTTTGCTTTGCCATAAAGCCTTCTTGACCAAATAAATGTGTCTGTGCCCTCAATTATATCACTTGGAAAATGACGGTTGTAATGATTATTAATTTTCTTGCAGTATGTTGATTAATTAAGGAGTGCTGGTGAAATGCCTTGAATAGTTTAAGAGCACCTTGTATGAGCCATGCACAGAGTTGGAGGAGTCAGTGTCAGAAGGGCAGATTAATTTCCTTTCTTAGCAGCTACAGACTTCCTATATTATGCCATTTTCTCAGTAAATAGTAAGTGAAAAATGGCTTTACACAGAGTCTACAATCTTTGTTCATTCTTTGTTTGCCTCATCCATATACTGTATTATTTTGAAATAACACAATGGGCTTTGCTTTCTTCTAGTAACCAATTTTAGCCTCAACTCTGGCATCTGCAGTTAAGATGAGGTTTACTGCTTTTTTCTGCAGTTGTGATTGTTCATCTAATGCCTCTAGAAGACAGTCGGGGATGTGACTGACTGCTAAAAATAGATTGAAATTTGTTGGTATGGGCGAAGTGGGGTCTTTGCCTGGATGTTTGTAAATATAGATGTAGTCAAGGTGATCCAGTGTAATTGACAGTGCAACTCTGCACTGTTACCTCGTCTTTGGACAATGCCCAGTGAATAACAACAGCACTGCAATGACATAATTTTTATTCATACATTTGTTTCTTCCCCATGATGGTGAGTTCTTAAAACTTGAAAGTATACTTGTTCATATTTTTGTCTCCAGTTCTGTCCCAAATATTTGCTTGTAAGTGGCCAATTTGTTAAAAAACAAAACAAAACAAAACAAAGCAAAACAAAAACAGTAGAAACTGGCAACCGACTGGCTATTTAACCAGTTAACTAACTAATGACTTTGTCATGTATCAACTTGGCTGGGATGAATTACATTTAAAAGACTTCCTTTTTCTGAATTTTTTTCTGACAGTGATTCATGCAAGGCATTTTCTTATAAAATTTAGAGTGTAGATGCTAATCAGCGGCTGTGTTCCTTTCTAATGTTAGGAGATTGGGGCAAGGTCATCAGATGCTGGGTCACAAACAGTGCTGCTCACCTGCTGGCCCCCTCCTTGGTGAGAGAGAGCAAACAGGACTGGAACTGTTTCACCTGCCACTGGATCCTCTTTGAGTTTCTCCAGCTCATATGCCATACGTATATTTAGCACCACAATGGAAGATGTCCTGTATCACATCTTCAAGGTGGAACATTGAAACCAGAAGCTGAGTCCAGTCTGTCTTGGTGAATTCCAGCTGTGACTGTGGGTTCTGGCCTGTCCTTGTTTTTCCTTATCCTACATCCATCTTGCCTTCTGACAATCTGCCTATCCTGTGAACTTTTGAGCCCAAGCATCACATGTATGCAAAGACTGAATCCCTATTAAGACTGCTTGTTTCCCAAAACTGTGTCAGGTCAAATCTCTGTAACAATTTCCTTTACTCACATACACACCCATGCAAACAGTATTCAACTGACTCCTGATTTGACTTTTCTCATTGATGCAACTGATCTAGGGGACACTGGAGATAAGTTGCTTAAGTGTACTTCTCTGTGTGTGTGAGTGCATGCATGTATATGACTGAGACAAAAGCACTACTGTCAGGGTAACATTAATTATTGAGATAATCACCTTTTAAAAACACTCTCATCAACTTAACACGATAAATTTTTTTTCTCACTTTAGGAAGTCTAGTGTGTGGATTCCTGTTTGTGGAAGAAAGGCACTGTGCTTTGTATACTTATCTAGAAACCAAAACTGAGATTCTGCCCACTAAAAGTGGTTTCTGAGAACTTCTTAGACGCAAACATTCAACCAGCAGATAAGAGAGCAGACAGAACATGCCTACCTGCTTCCTATCCACTGGAAGTGAGAAGTGACACTGTTTTGCTTATTAGTCATTGCAGAAAAGTCCTGTCACATCACTTAGAGTATGCGGTTGTGCTGAAAAATGGAATTTTTGATGCAGCACTCTAGTCCCAGCTATAGTACATCATGGAAGAGGAATCCAACAGTTTGGAAGAACAGCTATATAACACTTCCACACAGACTCTTAAGCAAAAGAAATATGCTGATTGAATCAGGAAAACTCAGTCATCTTTTTTGTTGCATTTCACCTGGTTCTCAGCTTGTCTGGAAGAAGAAAGGAGACACAGTCAGCATTCAGGAAGCCAGAGACAGAGTCAGAGGATCTAGCCAACTTTGAGATGGTGTGTTCCATTGTATCTCTAGGCAGATAGAAGGCAGAACAGCTTGTACCTTAGAAGGTGCCCTGGCCTTGGGAAATTAAGCTAAAATTGAAATAGCCACTCAGAAATTTAATGATAACTGCCAGTACTACTAACATTCAAGTTCCTTCTGAATATATCTTGAAGTCAACTTCTAGATGCAGCATCCCTACCTTGATTTGTTCCTTTTTTGTTTTGCATTGGCTATGGTAGCTGCCAGTAGACATCACCAGTCTGGAGGAAGAAGCTATGTATCAGATTTGGGTACCTCTTTTGGAATGAGTTGGTTGGCTGAGCTTAGACCGTTTCACCTTCTGTTCTTCTAGACTTGGCAGTGCTTGTGCAGAAGTCAAATTCTACATATTTATATTTTTCTTTGTATTTTTAAAATATGCATCATATTAAGTATTTTGAGTTTTCTAAATAAATAAGTGGTTATATATTTGTAGTATGAAAAGAACAACATCTAATTAAAAACTCACATATGCTTATATTTTTCCTCCATTTACTCATTTGTATATAAAATTGTTTTTCATTCCATTTTTCCCTGTTTTGATTGTCTATTTTCACATTTTCCCTTCTGTTTGTTACACCAGCTAAAATGTTGTGATCTAATACAAATCAAAAACTATCAAAAAGACAAGTTTTACTAAGCTCTGTGCAAGCTGTGTACCCACTGAAAGTCTCTTTCTCCTGAAGAATGATTTAAATTAATAAGATATTATTTTAATGTAAGATTCAATGTACAAGTTAAATTAATCTACTGTATTAGTAAAAGTACTACTTAATAGCTGTTCATATAAAACTATATAAAGTTTTACATCTCTGTAAATTCAATATGAGAAGGCAGAGTAAGAAGGTTTTCAAATCACCAATATAAATTTAGGTTTTACTAACAAAAGGATAAAATTCCAGTCATCAGAAATGAGGATCATACTGCAGTTTGGACCTGTGAGCACTAAAGTCTCATATTTATAAGTAAATATATTGATTTTCACATTATTCAGAGATAATTAAGGAAATGGAAAGAATATCCCCATACTCACACCTCTATTTGAATACTTTGGCCATGATTTGATATACCAAAATTCTACAAACAAGAGAAATGCACTGAAGAAAGTTTGGAGTAGTGTAGAAAATTTCCCCTTGAAGCATTTTAATAAAGTTAAAATATATTAATTTTTGTAACTCTCCTACAAATCTGTTTTGAAATTGTTTTTTTAAAAAAATTTTTAGCTTTAAATTACAATTAAAAATAAAATAAAACTAAGATACTAAGGACCTGAAAGGCAAGGAGCTGGGATCATGAGATAAACAGTCAACTATAAATCAAGGGTGCTAAGACAATCAAGACTTAAAAAATGAAGATCGAAAATAAAAAAGGAAAATTATAAAACTAGGGATGAAATGGGAAACATTACAGGTATTTATGTATTGAAAGAATAATGAAAATATAAATAACCTTATGCTAGTAAATTTGAAAACATAAAAATTCCCTAAAGAAAATACAGCATATTATAAAGTACTAGTAAACAAATGTTTAATAACAATAAATATACATTTTAGTCATTTCTTCTTGCTGTGACAAAATGCCCAGTATCTGTAACTTAAAGTAGGGTAGGTTTATTTTGGCTTATGTTTTTAGAGGATTCAGTCTAGATTTGGCTGGTTCCAAAGATGGAAGGGCTTTGCAAAAGTGGTCTGGTGGAAGAAAACTGCCCATATCATGGTAACCAAGAAACAGAGAGAAAAGAGAGGATCTTTGAAGGAAAATGTTCCCTTCCATGTCATACCTCCACTAACCTGCCTCTAACAAAGCCTTGCCTTCTAACAGCATGTTCAGCTATAAATTCATCAATGGATTCATCCATCACTTAGTACTGCGTCTTCATGATCTACTTACCTTCTAAAACCTCATCTCTGAACCTATGAGGCTTTGGGGGATATTCTAGATCTAAACCATAACAATATGTGATTAAATACCATTCAACAAAGTTCTCAGGTGGTTTTAGCAAATGACTCTACAAAATTTTCAGAGAAATAACACAATATATGTATATAAACTCTTCTAGAGCAAAAAAAGAAGAACGCTTTCTCAACTCTATTTATGAGTGCACCAACTTGGTACCAAAACTTACAAAACAAGAAAGAAAAATTGCAAATGCAAAAGTCCTAAACAAAATATTAGCAAATCAAATTTAGGAATATGTAGAAAGGATAATATATCATAAAAAATTGGGTTTATTCCCAGAATAAAAGTTTTGCTAACATTAGGAAATCAGTTGCCATAATTTAGCATAATGATGAGATAAGAGAGAGAACCATATGATAAACTCATTATATGTGAAAATATATTTGATAAAATTTCATCATACTTTTATATAACCGATGTAATCTCAGTTTCAAGGATAATAAAATTGTTTAAATACAGAAGTCCTACCGTAGAAAGGGAAGGTTGTAGGAAGTTTTGTCATGTGAAATTGTCTGTAGTATGTAGCTTTAGTGACATATTCATCCTTTATCATAGGAATGATGGATTATTCATATGATGCCACACTCCTCTTGTCTTTCTATCAGACAGAGAAATCTGATGTTTGGCATCTTTGTAGTACTCTATGTGAGAAGAAGCTTTCTCACAAAGTTACAACTCTCCTGGATTGTATTTTTTGAGATAGGAATGAAGCAACAAGTTAATCCCCTGATGCATCTTAGTTTATCTAATGCAGTAGTTAAATCTATGGAAGTATAAATTAGGTCTTGAAAGAATGGGTCACAAAACAGGCACACATTTTATATGGACTGCCATTCCAAAATTCATCTGTGAAAGCTTTAATCTCTTACATGCCAGTGTTAAGTGGTTGAGCCTTTGGTTATTTCATGAGGATGGAGCCTGCATGGGATAAGAAGAGGTAAGAAGAGCTCTCTTCTCTTTCTCCACAAGGACACAGCAAGGACAACCATCTAAAAATCAGGAAAATAACTCTCTTGGGAAACTGGCCACATGATCGTCCTGATCACAGCCTCTGGAACTGTGAAGAATAAGTTCCTGTTGTTTACACTCCTCAGTCTATGGAGTTCTATTACAAAAACTGAAATGCACTGAAATATCATAAAAGCACAGCAAGAAGAGAGTGGGGGAGGATTCAGATCCCAGAGGCTGGTCCTTTTCTTAATGATATCAAACTCAACAGAGGCATTAGGAGTTGGTCTCTGGTGGCAGTAGAGACAGATGTTTTAGTAGAGTGGTGGACAACAATGGAGAAACAACAAAAGAAAATCCCAAAACAAAATTAAAAACTTGGGCTCAACACCAGGGAAAGGACTTTGGAGAACATCTTCATCAAATGTGAGGAAATCAAAGGCCTTAGGGTTGAACTGGCTTTATGATAGCTGTAGAACTGAAAATAAGTTTCTTTGCTTTCAAGCAGAATGCTTTTTCTTACCATATTAAAACAAAATCATTACAGCTTTC
This sequence comes from Dasyprocta punctata, assembly GCA_004363535.1. NCBI lineage: Eukaryota > Metazoa > Chordata > Mammalia > Rodentia > Dasyproctidae > Dasyprocta > Dasyprocta punctata. The sequence continues at coordinate 33,736 of RJWM01002570.1, read as the reverse complement.
CATATTCATGTTTTTACACTAATTTGACAGCTGTCCATCTAGCCTGTGGATACACAGAATATAATTCTGATTTTAAAAAGAAAATGAAGCTCTTGAAAGAGTGTTTAAATGTTGTGGTTACTTTCACTAACAAATGCAAAAAAAAAAAAACACAGCAATTTGGAAAGGCAGATAAAAAATGGCAAGTTGAATAATAATTATTCTACAATATCTTTTTCTTTTCTCTTAGACATCATGATCCTAATGAACATTTTGGCTAATTTATCCTGATTTCTATTTCATTGTATAAGTGTTGGATGAATATAATAGTTCTGTAATGAGTGCTCATTAAATAAGTGAAGAAAAACTATTTGCTTAAAAAATATAATAACCTTTTGTATTAGTCAGTATTCTTCAGGGAAGAAAAGAAGACAGGATGTGTGTTTCTATATATATAAGCATAGATCTACCAGTATTAGATAGAGATAGATTTTAAGGAATTGGCTTATGCTATCATGAACACTTAGGAAATTCAAAATCTGTATTCAAAACAGGTCTTCAATTGATCAATCAAATCCCATTCATATTTGGAGAGTGATCTGGTTTACTCAAAATTGGCTGATTTAAATGCTAATCTTATCCAAAATACTTTCACAGAAACATCCAGAATAAGTTTGTTGTTTGATTTTCCGTACTGGGAATTGAACCCAGGACCTTCACACAGTCCTACATCCCAAAACCTTTTGTTGTTGCTGCTTTTTCTTTTAGAGACAGGATCTTACTAAGTCACTAAGTTGCTCAGGTTGAGTTTGAACCTGTGATCCTCCTTTCTTAGTCTCCCAGGGTACTGGCATTAGAGGCATGCACCACCACACTCAGCCAGAATGTTTTGATTAAGTGTCCAAGTATCTGAGTCCTGGGATGTAGGTAAATTGACATACAAAGAATAATAGATTTGTCTGTTTTTATACTACTTAATAATGTAAGTTACAAATTCAGTCCAAACAATAACTTTGAAACCACCTAGCCCAAACAATATATTTGACAGAATGTAGCTTATTCTCTCCTTTAGTTAGAAACTATTAGTTGTCATCTATGTGGCCCTGTATTGTAATTAGAGGAGTAAGTCCTCCTGTCTGGGTATTTAAGAACTGCTCCAGCATGGCCATGGAAATTACACTGGGAGACGAGAAGCATATGAAGTTAAAAGATATAGATATCCATAGGTCCTAGAAATAGGAAGTGAAGCAAACTGCAAAGGGAAAAGTGAGATGCGCTGCATGGGCAGGCACCTGTTTTGGGGGACAGAGTGGATTAACACAGACAAAAGTTGCGAGGAACTTTTGTTGATGTCTTTGCACATTACTAGGTCCCAATCAGGGAGAGAAAGAAGGGAAAGTTGTGGCAGAAGTAAGCCTTATCACACTGATGCATCCGCACGCTTTGCCTGGGTACTCATAGCCCATTTATGGAGTTATTGAGGAATCAGGAGAACAAAAAGTTTAAAAAACTTACAGTGTAGCTCTTCTACATGTCCCATATCCTCTATAGTTGAATTGGCCTTGGAAATGGGTTCTAATCAGTGAAAAGTGCAGGAAGTTGATTTATTCCTTGAAACATCTCCAATTCTTCAGTCCTTTTGGTCAGGCCCCGCTGACCTGAGATGTCACGTATTCTACGTGGCATAGCCTCATGATAGAGCAGTGCCTGAGATCTGCATCAGGTCATAACTAACTGAAGGAAAATATTCCTTATTAAGATTTTAATCCAGTTTCACAATATTATAGTTATAGAGGTTATCAGCTGCTTTTAATTATTCATACCTATTAATTTAAGCTTTTTTGTGTTGCCTATAAAATTACACTGAGCAAATGTATCTTCCAAGCCACACATTCTTACAGTTTTCTTATAGAAGAGCATCAGGAACAATGCTATATAATGAGGACATTTATACATTCTCAACAGTTTTTCCTGATGCAGTTTGAAATATATTTCTCTACTAGTACATATGATGCAATCTCCTCCATGGGCTTTCATTGTTACTATAAAGACAGGGTAATCAGCTGCATTTAATGAATAATGTTTTAAAGTAGTATACAAGTTTCTGTCCATATCAAATGCTTTAGGACATTTATAACAGATATCAAGTGGGCATTTTCCAATTAGCGTTTAGTAGGTGATAGATATCCACTTGGCACTGACCGAATGGTGACAGATAGCAGAAAAGCCTTGTTTTTAATGTAAGGGAATCCATCAGCTTTCCAAATCAAGGCGATGTGCCTGTGTGAAACAACTGATCTGCAATACTTGTTGACTTTTTACCTGGAAACTTTTGCTAAGTATTAGGCTGCCTCTGCTGTACTTTTTATGGAATCTTTGTGTGTTTACCACTCTGTTTTACCTTTCACTTACAATCTCAGCGGTAAGATAGGAGCATGACTTTAAAGTTAAGGAGTTAGTGAGTAAAGAGAGAGATGGAACTAGAGTGGGCTGAGTCTGTGAGGTTTGTATGCTATAATGACATCAGTCTAATCAGGGACACCTTTAAATTCTTCATGTTAAGAATACTTCCCACGAAAATCAAAACAAAGAATATTTGGAAGAAGAGAATACAAAGTTGGATTTACAGTGAGTGGTGAAGAAATGAAGAATTTTACCTTTAAATTTATAAAAGATTCCTAGTTTCTTAGAACCATTCACTTCATAGTTTTAGCTAATGAAAGAGTATCACAACACATAAATTGTAAGGAATGGATTGAAGAAAACGCATGAAGCTGAGATTCGAAAAATGGTGGAACTTGGGGGAAATTTCACCAAAAATCTAGAGTCTATGATAAAAATCATTGAAGTATATATAACAAAATATAATTACTGATAAAATATTAAGCAGAATTGGAGAAAAAGGAAATACTAAATTCAAATGATTAATATTAAATTTTAGAGTTGACTTTTGAATAGATATGGAAACCCGTAGTCAGTAGAATGACATTTTAAATTTCGAAAGAAAAAATCTTCCAACCATAATGACTACCAAAACAGTTTAGTAGGAATGAATTCTAGTGTTCTATATCACAGCAGGGTGTCTATGGTTTGTAACAATTTGTTTTATTAAGAGCTAAAATACAGAAGTTCAAAGATTGCTGACATGAAGAAATGACGTTTAAGGAGAAGGGAAGCGTCGTTACCCTGTTTCATCATTACAGGCTGTATACATGTATCAAATTACCACACTCTACTGCATAAATACGGCCAATCACGTGAAGATCGAAAAAGAACACTTTCAATTGAAAATTCCATAACAAGTGAGGATATCTTTTTATCCTTTTTAAATGAAGGTAAGTAATGACCTTGAAGAAACAAAACCTGAGCTAATACACTGCTAGATGATCTGTACTACAAGGAATACTAAAGACATGCTTTCAGGACGAAGGAAAAGAATACCAGGTGGAAACACAATCAGAGAAAAGAAAGCAGAGAAATAAAGAATGGCAGAATAGGGGAAACAATGGTGGCTTTAAAATATCTTTTAGGCAACAACAAAATCTATATAGAGGTAAAATATACATCAATAGTAGGACAAAATTGGGAGTGGTGTAAATGTAGTCAAACTTATAACTTATCCTCCTTAGAGTTTGAATGACAGTAAATTATCAATATAAGAAATTCAGTGGGGAATTAAGGAAGCGTGTTTTTATTTCCACAGTAACTGCAACAGAAAAATTCAAGAATGAATACCTAAGGGATAAGAAAAAATATAAACTGGAAAATAATAATAATAAAAATACTCAAAGAGGTCAGATGAAGAGTAACAAAAGAATATAAAACTGCAGAAAATAGAAAACATACAGTAACAGAGTCAGTCTAAATGTTTGAGTAATTAGGATATGGGTAAATGAATTGCTACTCCAAAGTTGGGGCAATTCAAGTTGTTGGGGAGAGGGCAGTCAGAAGTCTGGGGGAAGCAAATGGTTACAAGTAGTTAAGAATATACTAGTCCAGTTTTATAGTTTGAACCAGAGGAATATCAGCCCTGCTTGGTTACCCACCATGAATTTTAAGTATGTAAAGACTTGGCTGTTGGCCTTTCAAGTTTCCTGGTACCATCCTCAGATCTTGTCCCTTTTTTCCCTCCTGATTGCTACTAATTCTGAATTTTGTGCTTATTATTTCTTTGCTTTACTCTCTAATGTCAAAAATGTGCCTATGCTGAAATAATATTTAGTTGTATTAGTTTTATATTTTTGTATGAATGGAATCATACAACACATATTCATCTTCAATTATTCCCTTTTGTTCAATATTATGTCCCTTACATTTATCTGTGCTTTCACAGAGAGCTGGAATGCATTAATTTTCCCTGATATGGAGTAATCCATCACAAGAGATTGTTCCTTAATTTCTCTGTTCTGCTACAGACAGGTATTTTCCATGCCCAAGTGTATTTTTAGGGTATGAAACCAGGAGTAGAATGGTTGAGTTGCATTCATAGCAGAAAATGAACTTTACTGGAAAATGCTAAATTGTTTTCTGAAATAATTGTATACTAATGGACATATACAAATGTACTAGGTGTTCCATATGCTTGAAAATACATTTTGTAAATCTGCTAGGAAAAAATGGATTGTGGTAATTTTCATACATTTTACTGCTTACTAATGAAAATCGAGCATTTTTTATATGCTTATTTCTATACTACAGAGGTTTACTCAATTAATGCCTGTTTAAGCCCATATTTTCATGTTATTTTCTTATTGATTTATATGAATTCTTTTATTGAATTTATTTTAGATTCTTTATTGAAATTCTACATTTTAAATTAAACTGCTTTCTGATTTTGCTCAACTGTTGATACAATAGTTCTTTAAGAATTTATTTTGCATTCAAAAACTTGCTAAATTATTGTTATTTTAGTTCATGTACTTGTGTATATCCTTATGCATTTCAAAAAAGCATGCTTTTCCTATGGCATTTAAAAAATCTTTAATATGTTAAAAAATTGCTTTTAATTTGCTTAGTGGTTATGTAGTAAATTTTATTGTGAAAAATTCTTTATCTCTTTAGAGTAGCATGGGTTTTTCTTCTTTACTCTTTTTATGTTGTTAACTACATTAGTCAATTTTCTAATATACCAACTTTGATATTTTGGAATAAGACCAATATTTTAAAATAAATGGTGCTATAGTTTGAATCTGAAGTGTTTCTCAAAGGTTCATGTGCTGAAGTGTGGTTGACAGCCTGTGGCACTTTTGGGAGATGGTGGAAACTTTAGGAAAACAGGTCTGGTAGAAGGAAGCTAGGTCATAGTGGGTGTTTGTCAGCATTCAGTCACTGGGACAAAATACCTAAGCAAATCAACTTCTGAAAAAGGACTATTCATTTGGGGTCATGTTTTTAGAGGCATCGGTCTATCGTCACTTGGCTTCATTACTCTGGGCCTGTGCCAAGGCAGGACATGATAGTGGGAGCAGTGCATGGAAAAAACAAAGCTGCTCATCTCATGGTGGCCAGGATGCAGAGAGAATAAAGGGAAAGGACCAGAGTCTCAGTATCCCCTTCAAGAGCGTTTGAAGCCACCAATAACTTAACTTCCTTCCACTAGGCCACACTTATTAAAGACCCACCCCTCCCAAAATCACCACCAGCTGGAAACCAAGTCTTTGGCCTTTGGGCCTCTTTACGATCCAAACCCTAACAGAGAGGGTGGCCTTGAAGATAATACTGGGACCCCAGTCCTTTTCTTTCTCTCTGACTTTGCTTCCCTAGCCCATGAAGTGAGTAGCTCTACTCCAACTCACACTCCTATCGTGATGCTCTTCCTAGCCCCAAATCAGAGCCAAGCAGTTCATGAGCCAAAAGCCCCGAACCTGTGAGATAAAATAAATCTTTTCTCCTGAAAAGTTGATTTTCTCAGGTATTTTCTCACAGTAAAGGAAAGATGACTAAGACAAATACCTTAGCTTTGTCTGTTTGGGCTGCTGTAACAACATACCGTAAGCTGAGTAGCTTTATCAATGGTAGAAATCTATTTCTCATGCATCTGGAGGCTGAAGAGTCTAAGGTCAATAAACCAGCAAATTTGGTATCTGGTACAGCTCCTGTAAAGTTTTATACATGGTGCCTTCTCACTATGTCTTCACATGATAGAAGGAAAAACAGGGGTCTCTCAGGCCACTTTCATAAGACTATTAATCACATTCATGACCTAATCGCCTACTAAAAGCCCCACCTTATACCATATCACCTTGTGGGTTAAGATTTCAATGTATGAATTTTGGTTTGACACAAACATACAGACATGGTAGTCAGCCGTTGACTCCCAAAATTCATACCCTTTATGCATGAAAGATATATTTATTCTGTCCCAGAAGTCTCAAAGCTTGTTAATTTATTCCAACATCAACTTTAAAATTTACAAAATTACACACAAACATCATCTAAATCAGATATGTGCGAGACTCATGATACGATTTATCCTGAGGCAAATTGTTTTCCAGCTGTGAACCTGTGACATCATATTGTGTGCTTCTAAAATATAGTGGTGAGATAGGCATTGGACAGATATTGCTATTCTAAAAGGGAGAAATAAGAAAGAACAAAGGGGTAAGAGGTCTCAAGTAAGTCTGAAGTTGGCAGAGCAAACAACATTAAATGTTAAAAGCTCATGAATAATCTTTTCCAGCTTAATGTTTCTCCAGCTGGATCCACTGGAGAAAAGGCATCATCTTTCAGACATACTGGGGAGATTCTACCTTTAGAATACACTGGGTGGCCCTGCAACCATGGCTTGGGCAACCATCTCTCCGTGGTGGTTCTGCACCTGGTCACATGTCAATGGCTCCCATAGGCTAGAACTGCACACCAGCAGTTTTACTTGTCTGAATTTTCAGGGGTGGCCTTATACTCAAGTTCCAAGTGGAAAAAGCCATGCCGCTGCCGTGGTTTATGTAGTATGAAAAGGCAGAGATAGCACTGCGTGGAGGTGGCCCACAGTTGCCACTTTCCCCTCTGGAGTGGCAATCACCATCCTCACGCCACCCCTGGGGCTACTGAAGTCACACCTGTGGCAGCAAAGAGCATGTGCCTGAAGACAGAGTATAGAAGCTTAAAATTGTTCAATCCCTAGTCCCTTGTAGGCCTGTGATGGAAAGAGCAGCCTGGATAACCCCTCAAAAATCTTAATGTCACTCATTGTTTCAGTGACAATCTCTTGGCATCTACTGAGATGTCTCTAATCTTATCAAAGACTCATTGGCCACACCCTCATTTCCCCTCTCCAGATTCCTCGGTGTATCCAATTAGATATACTGAGAGCTTTCTAAAAAGTTGAATTCTTTCCTTCTGATTAACAATTCCATCTCTGTCATTTTTCTCTCCATGAATTTTAGTACAAACACCCAAGAGAATCCAAACAGCAACTTGGACATTTTGCTGAGGAATTTCTTCAGTTAAATATACAATTTCATTGTTCACAATTCCTACTTTTCACAGAACACTAGGACAAGATGTCGGTTTAGGCAAGATCTTTGCCATTTTATAACTTGGATGGTATTTCCTTTATGTTCCTCTAACATGATTCTATTTCCATCTGATATCTTATCAGAATGCCCATTACTATCAATATTTCTATCAACAGTCTATTTGAAACCACTTAGGAATTGTCTCGGAAAAGTGTGGCTTTCTCTATGACTCTCCTCCTCCTCCTCCTGAGCCTGCATCAGAGTTACTGTTAACTGTCTGTGTCTTATACCATTTTGTATTTCTGTAACACAATAACCAAGGATGATATTTTATAAATAATCCTCATGGAGTCTGAAGAGCTTGGTCCCAGTATTGCTCAGCTCTGGTTAAGATTTCTTAATAGTATCACATGGCAGATATGTGTACAAAAGTGAGAAGTCATATGGTAAGAGAGGAAGCAGGAGAGTGGGGAGAGACTTTTATCTATTTATTTTAATTAATTAATTAATTCAGCACTGAGACTCAAACTCATGACCCAGCACTTGCCAGATAGCCGCTGTGCTGCTGAGCTACATCTCCAGCTGAGCTCACTCTTTATAACACCAGACTCCCACAGGAACTAATTCACTCCTGCAAGGCCTAACCCACTTCGCAAAACCGTCATTAATCAGTCCAGAGGTCCCATCATTACCTAATCACCTCCCAATAGATTCCAATTCAAGGGTCCCTCTACCTTTCAATATTGTTACATTTTGTGACTAAGATTAACATGAGTTTTTTGGTTTTGGTGCAAGCATGCGGATCACATTCGAATAATAGCCATGCTCTGTGGTAATGTAGGTTTGTTCTCGTGTGTACCTCTAAACTCTTCTAGCTTATTCCCACTACCCAGTTCCACAGTCCCTACATTTTTAGCCACATCAGCATCCCTACACTGGTACAAATTTTTTGTTTCATTCTTAGTGGACTGCCATAAAAATGCCATCAGCTGTATAACTCATAAACAACAGAAATTTATTTCTTACAGTTGTGGAAGCTATGAAATACAAAATCAAGATACCAGCAGATACAATGTCTCACGTGGACTCACTTTTGATTTAAAAAGTATCACCTTCATTGTGTCTTCACATGGTGGAAGGGACAAAGTAACTACCACGGTTTAAATCATTGTTTTCTTCAAAACTTGTGTTGAAATTTAATTTCCATTTTAACACTACCAAGAACTCAGACATTTAATGGGTGATTAGGTTGTTAGGGCTCCACTCTCATGGTTAGGTTTATTGCTTTAGTATAAGGGCTTTTGTGCATGAATTTTCTTTCTTTAGTTCTCTCATCCTCTTGCTTTCTACCACTGAATGATGCAGTGAGAAAGTTATCAGTGGAGATGTTTGCAATTTGATAGTGAATTTTCCAACCTCCAGAACTATAAGCCAATACATTTTTGTTACAGTAATAAAAATGGGCAAAGACCAAACACTGGTACAGAGAAACGTAGCAGATGCTAAACAAATACAAGTGAAAATGCACAAATGACTTTGGAACTGTGAATAAAAGTTAAAAGAATTTGAAAGCACAAACTAGCATAAGCCTCATTTGCTATAACTGAAGCATTAAGGGTGATTCTGATAAGGGCTCAGAAAAAGAAAAAAACTGTAGAGAAAACCTGAAAATCTGAAACTTAAATTATAATGATCAGAATGTCCATGTTGATAGCAACATGGACAATAAAAACCATTCTGACGAGGCCTCAGATGGAAATGAGGAATAAAGTATTGGAACCGTAGAGGGAAGGCCATCCTTGATCAGAGAGACAAAGAACTTGACAGAGCTGTGCTAGTGTCCTATTACTTTATGGGAGACAGAATTTAAGAGTGATGAACTAGGATATTTGGCAGAAGAATCATCCAGGCAGCAAAGTGTATAAAGTGCTGCGTGGCTTCTTTTAACAGCATATAATAAAATGTAAGAGGAGAGAAGCTATTTAAAGATAGAAGTTATAATTAAAAGGAAAGCAGAATATAAAGATTTGGAATATAGTACTCTCAGCCTGGCCTGTAAAGAATAAAAAAAAAACATGTTTGGGAGAGAATACCAAGGAAGCTGCCAAGAGACTGCGTGGTAAGGAGATCAGTATGGGCAGAAGGAAGCCAGGTGCTGTTCATCAAGACATCAGGAGAATGACCCCCAAGGCATTTCAGAGATCTTTTGAGACTGGCCCTCTCATCGTGGGCCCAAGTTAAGACATAAAGTTCAGGATTTTCAGAGAGGGACCTGAGACACCCACACACAGTACCTTGCTGTCTTGTATCACCTCAAGTACCTGCTATGGAAACTGCGGCCACCCCACTCCAAATGTCACTCCTGTGGGCCTAGGTGTTGCCTGAAGTGTGCCCAGGAAAGTACCAGCTGTGCATGTTGGCAATATCTTCAAGGCAAATATTCTGCAGAGGAACAGAGTGGAAGACCTGTGCATTGACCTTGGCAGACCCCCACCTAGATTTCAAAAAATGTCAAGTGGGGGTTGGGTCAGAAGTCTGCTGCAGTAATGGAGCCACCAAGGAAGTTCCAAAGAGGGTTGAGTCTAGTGTGGCTGTGGGAGTGGGGCATCCCCAAATCCCATAACAGCAGGGCTACCACTGTGCAGTGACAGCCCCGGAACACTACAGGCCTGAGACTCCAGCCCCTGAGAGCTGCTGCTGCCCAGGGTGGTTCAGCAAAGCTGCTGGAGTGAGGCCAGAAAGAAGGGCATGGAGTCAAGAAAGATTATTCCAGAAACTTAAGATCTGACATTGCTTGCACTGCTGAGTTGTGGATCTTTCTTAGGCATCTTTCATAAAGGTGCTAATCTCATTGGTGAGAGCTTCACCCTCATATATTACATCACCTCTCCAAAGCACCAGCTCTTAATACCAACCCCCTGAGAGGTTGGGATTTCCATGTATGATTCAGGGACTCCAATATTTAGACCATAACTTAGCTTGATTCATTCTGCCATGAATTTTTTATTCCATTTCTAAAATCATTTGATGTGCAGGATCAGGATTTAGAGGGAAAGGAACTAAAAGCCAAAGTTTCCTTATCTCATAAAATGCTTGCATGTAATAAGGACTTAATTAACCTAGGCTGCTGTTCAAGTATGTCATACCAATTGATTTTCTAATTAGACTATCTCTTACTCTTGCTTCTCTTAGAAGAGTCCCTAAACTTGACCTTTTTTTCCCAACGAGAATATATTTTCTTCAGTTTATTTATCTTCCTCATTCCACACTTTTCTGTTATCCTAGTTATTATAAATCTAGTTAATTAAATTTTAGGTAGCTATTTATATGTGTCTCTCTCCTTTGCTAGACTATAAGCTTCTTGAGTGTAGAGATGCTCTAATGTCTGGTTTTCTCTAAATTTTCAGTCCTTAGCAGAGTGCCTGGCCTATGATACACTCTTAACAAATCTTCGCTAAATGAGCATTAATTGATAATGGTGAGGATATTCTAATCAACTTTAACCACATTGTCTTTCTGTCTATCCACACACGCTCTGAAAGGATAACTCATCAATAGCCTTAGGAATGCATATTGATGCAATCACTTTGGAAATCTTGTAATATCTATACAAGTTGAACATACATATACTTCATGGCCTAGCAATTACACAATAGAAATGTATACAGCTATTCACCCCAAAACATACTACAGTGTTCACAGTAGTCCTAGTCATAGCAGTCTCAAACTAGAAATTATCCAAATGCCCATTAAAAGCAGTGGACAAACAAATAATGATAGAGTCATGCAATTAAATACTCTATAGCCAGGGAATAACCGAATAGCGATATGCAACTGTATGGATAAATGTTATAAACGTTTCCTCTGAAGAGTTAAATTATTAATCAGCACATAGTAGATCACAGGGAAATGTGAAAGCCCTCTTGAGGCAGTGGGATGAGTCCAGAGCAGTAGGATTCAGCTGGACTTTGGTGTGTTTGGGAGGCAGGAATTTAGTCAGCTCGGAAAGCAGAGAGTTGGTCAGTCATGGAACAGAATGAAGCAGTCGCCAGAAATCACCTTGGATGTGGCACATCAGGTACCATGCACTGTAACCAGAGGAGTGGAGGCACTGACAAAATATTCTCACTTCTGAATGTGAAACTATTAAATCGCCAATGTGCTTCTAGATTTCAGAACCTTGTGACACTGTTAACAAAACTGAATGCCTCCAAATTGAATATATGTATGCATTCATTATTTCTTAATGAATGTATTGACACTGAAGAGTTCAAAATATTCTGCCCTTGAATATTGATTACTTTGAGCTATAAGAAATTGAAAACCTGCTAACACAGAAAATGCTCTTCAATGCTCCCCCCTCCAATCTCCCAAAATAAATGAAGCTCCTTGAAAGGACAAGTTTATATTTATGAGGGACATTTTTATTAGTAACATATTAGTGTCAAGAAGAGAGCTACTCTGAGACAACTTGTATCACCTGACTTTTAGCTGCTAACCAGACAACTTATATTCACCATGCATTTCCTCCCCTCCCCTTCTTACAATTTGTCTACATTTCCCTCCAAAAGTCCCAGACCCATGTATCTTTCCACAGCTCAGGATGGTAAGCATGCTGTAATCCTTTGACCATCTCTCTGAGACTTAAATTGTTGTGAGTCTCCCATACATAAGTAATTAAACTTGTTAATCTCCTGTTAATCTGTTTTATGTTGAATTAGTTTGTAGACCAGCCAGAGAACCTAGAAGGGCAGAGGGAAGCAGTGTTTCCCTCTCCTTCAACACCCAACTTATAGAGAGCTAGAGATAAACAGATAGGACCAGTTTTGCCTTGAGAAGCCAATAATCTGGTCAGGAGGACAGACATGGATGTGAGCAATAGGGAGCATTAACTGCTTGAGTTAAACACAGAATCTTGTGGGAGTTTTGGAAATGGTATCTAATCTATGAGTGTGAGTTTAGGGAAAGCTTCCTGGAGGGGAGATATTAAGATACTGAAAAAGTCTTAGTGTTGGAAATTTTCATCTCCTGGGCTAAGGGTTAGGTCTTTGACCCTGGCAAGTGTACTAGAGCAAAAGTCACTTTGTAGCTGAGGCAGGGTTGCACCTTAAAGGCTGGCCCGGGCAATTTAGAAAGATCATGTTTCAAACAAATAAAAAAGGTTTGGACATGTAACTTAGTGTGAAGGTTCTGGGGCTCAATTCTCAACACCTCCCACCCCACTTTAAAGTCACTTTGTGAATTTTTTGGCTCCTGGCCACATACAGGTCTTGGTGTGATATATTTGTAGGTAGTGGTGTGGCATGGAGTAGATGAAACCAGAGTCAGAGGAAGGAGGTAAAACAAAAGCTAGTGGTCTCTTTCGTTTCTGTGATGACAAGTTCCTGACACATCTTGTTTGCGTTGGTGGAGTTATTGTGAGGATTAATTGAAACTAATGAATCAAGTTCCTTATAAATCCTAAAAATTGGTTCACTTATCAGTTACACTTATTGCATTCTTAAAAATGTTATGTCTTTGTTCACTAAAATTATTCACAGTATATTTATTTTAATTGACTAAAATAATTCAACAAGCATTTTCTTATGTATGTCTGATTATCTCACTTTACTAGCCAGAGGGACACAGAAATGAAAATTGTCTGTCCAAAAGGGCTGATATACCTGTCAAATGGAAGATGTGACCAAACATCTATAATTTATAGCTTGGCAATGGTAACTTAAAGAGCTTTAGTGAGCCCTACTGTAAAATTACCGTCAGCACCTCTAAATTTCCCAAATGAGCTTTTTATTTAAAAAAGTCATTGTATTTGTTAAGTAACCACAGTGTAAAGGCAATTACCTTTGTCTCAGACACCACTTCTAATAAAGGCAGGTGTAGTAGTACTTTCTCTTTCCATTCTGCCAGTTTGATGTTTGAGTCTAAAAAACCAGGAACAAGCAGATTAACAGTAGAAAACACACACAAACTTATTACAACACACAGAAGAGTGAATACAAAGCAGGAAAGTGAATACCAACAACCCAATGAGATTAAAAAGCTTCTATGTTCTCTTCACAGAGGAAAGGAAATGAGGCATGCACTGCTGTGTGAAGTGTGATTTTCAGTCTCTCCTATGATATGAATGGGATGCATCTTGGTCAGAGTACAAGGCAAGTGTCTTCCGCTTTCACTCTTGAGATAGATAAAGGAATTTCAGAGACAAGCCCTCTCCTACTCTTGCTGCCCCCAGGTGCTCTCAGTTAGAAGTCCAAGGTGGTATTTATTGGGGTATCATTTTCTAAACCCAGCATATCTACTTTGCTAGATATTTATTGCCTTTGAACCCAGCACAGAATGCTGGCTGCAAAAATAAATTTACAAGAGGGTAAGAGGCCTGAGAAGGAATCCTGGCAGAAGTTGCCTCTGAATTTGGCTTAAAGGATAAAGAAAGTTGTGCGTACTATTGGTAGGTAGATGAGACAGTCTATACTTCTTTCTCCAGAGATGGGGAGCAGCAGCAGGACTAGGAAGAGGTTGTCATCCAGAGAGACAGCGAGAAATCAGAACATAGATCTACTGTGCGCAATGCTAAAAAGTTTGGACTTCATCTATTCACAGGAGGGAAACATCTAGTGATAATAATTAGCAGTAATCTAAATAAGAACATTTTGGTGGCAGTAGAGGTCATATTGGCAGGAAGGCAGTGGAAGAAGGAGGAGAAGTCAAACCAAGCAAGTGAAAGCCATACTCAGAGTGTCCCTGCGAAGTCCTTTCCTTCTCTAATGCCTTAAGCGCCTCGAGGCATATCAACGCGCCTCCTGCTGGAGCACATGACACAGCGCGGTCCACCTAGCAGATTCCTCTTACCATAATAGTTATTTTAGAACTGTTTGTACCTCAGTGAAAAACAGTGCATGGTGTTGTATCTTTGCAGGTCTTAAAGGTTGTCACACACATCCGCAGTTTGGCAAAAGTTGAAGTACAGCCCATATTACTGGATTTATTTTTTCAAATCGCTGTTACTGTCTGATGCCGAGAAGTAGATCTTGTGCTCTTTTATGATGGATCATAAAAACAATCACTCATTTAATAAGATAATGCAGCCAGGCCCTTGGATGCTTCAGTGGTTAATGAATGTGTCAGGATTCTTTCCAAATCAGCAACTCCGAACAGCAGACAAACAGCGATGTTTAAACAATGAAGAACTTTGAATAAGAAATTAATGAGGTGAAGAATTGATGCTTTTAAACTAAAAGAATCTTAAAACCACCCTCACAATCAAACAGTTTCTATTCAAAATGATTTTTTTCTGATTGAAGGGAATGGGACATTTTTTCATAAAACTAGTCTGTCCAAATTTAAGGGTACCATACCCTCTACCCAATTCTCTTCCCCCATCTCTCTGACACACACAAACATGCACACACCCCAACTGGGGGCTCACAGAAGTCGATTTACAGAGAAGGAAGATGTAGTATGTGTTTCAAAATTATGGACCACAGTGAAGCCCAGCCCACTTCAAGAATTTTCTGTGTTTAGTCTTCATTTCTCAAGCCTTGACCTAGATATAAGCAATATTTCCTCTTTATGCAATTTACTTCTTTCAGAAGCTTGACAAATGATGTAAATAAGTCCCTCAGCGCTCTGGTTTTTACTAAGCCTGAACATTAAGCATCTCATCATGGACTGGTCTTAGTCAATATGTATACATTGGAGACTTTTGTTCCTCAGTTATCCTTAATTATAGTTCTTTCACACTTTCTAAGAACTCAGAAGACAAAGTGAAGAGACTAGTTTAAACTTAGACACTGTACAAATCAAATATAATAAAAGATAAATTATAAAGCTTGGCATGCATGGATGTGTGAAAGCGTTAGGTTTCACCACCTCTATCAGAAAGGAAAGGGAAGGGAAGGAAAGGGAAGGGAAGGGAAGGGAAGGGAAGGGAAGGGAAGGGAAGGGAAGGAAAGGGAACGGAAGGGAAGGGACAGAAAGGCAAGGAGCTGCCCCAGAAATTTATTAACTGTTAATACTTAAATCTTCAATTCCAGATAGATCTATATCAATCAAAATCATCCCTCACTTCAAAGCAAAAACATAAACATAAAGAAAAGATTTATTGGAATGAAGCACGTGCATAAGTCCTCAAGTTATAAGGATCTGAGTTGGGAACTTTCTCAGGTGTACCATACCACTTACCACTGCATTTATCTTTTATTTCCAAACTAATGATTGATAGTTCTCAAAAATACCAAGCTTTCTGTCATCTGACTCTACACTCACTTTATTGTATTCAGTAACGTGTTTGTTGCTCCTGAGATTAAAAACTGTTCTGCAACACACAAATTACACTGACTACTACATTATTTTAATAGCTTAATTACCAACTGTTTGGTAATGGATACACTTCAGAAGAATATTTTCACATATCAGAGTATCGCTTCTCAAATTATCTCCATTAGTGTCTCATCTTGACTCTCCACTCACTATGATGAATTTATGTCTAAAGATTTAGTGTCATCAAATACAAATGGACACCCACCATGCTTGTGATCATGCAGGCTCTGCACTGCAAAACTCAGCATGTCACTTGGATGGACTGTAATGAACGCTCCTGAAGCTTTCAATAGCAAAGAAAAGTGAAAAACAGGCCTTGGCCATGTAAATGCCCCTTGTTGAGACTCAGTGTGTACAAGAGATATCAAAAATGGAAGTTTACTGGTCCCATGGACAGAAAGGGAAGTAGAAATAAATATCTGAGTACTGACCATCTCGAGCAGCTATGTTTGAGCCTATTGCATTCCTCAGATAACAGTGTACATGCCTCAATTTTAGGTTGTGCTTAATACATATTTGAAACACTCTTTTTCTTCCTTTTAGTTGTCTTCTAAGGCTCAGTTTGGGAAATATTTTCAGAACCCAGTGTGCAGTATAATGGACAGTAGTCTGGTTCAATTCAACTGACACTTATTAATTACTGAGTGAATCCTAATGAGATTTAATTGGAAATGAAATACTTTGTCTTCAAGTTTCAAATATAAGACCCACTATTCATGGTGGTCCACAGGAGAGAGCATGGGGAATGCTTCAGAACCCAAGCTATGAAATTTATCTGGGGAACAATTCCGATGATCCTCCACCTTGCATGAACAAAACTTAGACTTTTGTGAGTTCTTCTGTTTTCTGAGGGGATTCATATTATACCTGAAACTTATTTATAATAACAGCTGTTAGTGACTGTCAGGTTGACCAGTAAATGCACATTGGCAAAGTCATACATCCTTGCCCTATAGGCAGACTATATTAAGTTGGCTTTATCTAAAGGCTTTTTGGCATGCAGTGGCTCAGATCAAAGAGGATTAATATATGACTTGATGAAAATAGTACCTTTCTGTAATAAATGCACTTTCAGATACACTGCCTTTTGACCTTGCCTGTTTGTGAAGTGCATGACTCACTACTGGTATTACAGTTTTATTTTCCATCCTTAAGGAATGCATCTATTTATACAGCACTATACATCTGAGCAGATCTGAACTTTGCAGATTGTGAATCTGATTTCCTGTGCACTAGATAAGATATGGAAGAAGATTCTCTAACTCTCAGAGGGCCTGCCACCTTCTTCTGAGATGCTCTGCACACCCTGGAATGCTTTTGTACCACACATTCCTGCTACCTTGGCTACAACTGATGGGGACAAGGAAGACTGGGCTTGCAACTCAGCAGCAGGGAATTCTTCCTGGTCAGAGACCTACAAAATAGCTTGATATGAGACTCTTGCCCAAGAGGATGCTCAGACAAGAGGTGTGCCAATAGCTTTGCCAGCCTACTCACGCACCTGCTCATGTGGTGCACTTGAAGGAGTCTGACAGTGAGGTCAACAGAAGCAAATAGTGCTTTACAGGAAAGAAGAAGAAGGACTCTGAGGAGCAGGATGTCATGAATTCCTTCAATAAGAAACCAGATCAAAGGCAAAGCAAGCTGAGTCAACAATGTTAAGAAACAAAGAAGTAGAAGAGCAGAATTGTAGATCATGGTAATAGCAAAGCTTGTAGCATAGTCATGGTTTAGATCTAGAATACCCCTGGAGATTCTCTTATGTCTGGAAGATGATTCAGTCATGGCGGCAGTGCTGTACTCATCAGTGGATTCATCCAGTAATGAGTTCAGTAGCTGATGTGCTGTTAGGAAGGGGGACGTGGTGGGAAGAGGTGCTCCAGGGTGTGCAACCTGGAAGGTTGTGTCTCCCTCCAGGCTCATCCCTTCACTCGCTCTTCCTTGACTGCAATGGATAAATAGAAAAGAAGCCTCTCATCCTTTAAACTGTATCAGAATATTTAGTCTCAACAATGAGAAAAGTGACAAATACAAGGACTAAAAATGGAAGCATAATTCTTACAAGAATCTGTTGGATCTCCCCTCCAACTAATGCTCCTCTTCGATCTGGAGTGGGCTTCCAGGGTCTCTAAACCCTGAGAATGTTTCCTCTCTCTTTTTCTTACCTGTGATTCCTTATAACTAACTGTCCATTACTTGAGGTAACCTAAGTGGTTCATTGCTTTTAACCTTCTTAAAAGGGTCTAATTAATACTTCTGTTATGATCACTTGATCATATTTACAGAAGTGTCACAGTTACCTCTGTATCACCTGTCAAAGCTTACTTCTGCAGTTAATCAATACCACAAGAGGATTTTGCATGTCAAACTAAGATAAAATAATATCCATAGTCTGCAGTGGCACCAGACAGCTGTCCTGATGCACTAACTCATGTAGAGACAGAAGCCATGTAGCTTCCTTCTTAACTGTTCAGTTTACGAACCAATTACAAAGTCCAGAATATTTTTGCTATCATATTAATTTTTAGTGCAGCAGTTTTGCCCTTTAAAGTACCATGGAAAGACTGCTTTCTATTACTAGAAATCATAACTTTAAAGACTGACCCGTACTTGAGGTAGTATAACCTTGCTCTAATCATTAGTCATTTGACGCCAAATTAAGCGGAGATTGATTATGGGTGCAGTCAGTCTTCCGAGCAAAATGTAGCAGGTTGTTTATCTTGAAATTTAGACATCGTTACCTGATTATTCATGCATTTACAGCAGCAAAATTGCACATAAGCATTATCACACTTTTAATCATATGATTGCTATACAGAAGTAGCTGTGTTTTACCCTTTTGAGCATCCAAAGTGTTGCCCAAATTCCAGAGTGGAAGACACAATTGGAAAAGATGGGCAATGTGCAAGAACTATCAGATGAATAAATTGAGAAGAAGAGCTATAATTTTAGGTGCTCTAATCTTTCATCACAATAGAAACAGAACCAAGATAGATTGTGACTTTCATTTCTTTATAGTATCTGCCAGTTGTGCACTCTTCCTTTTGCTGTGTCACACTTGAAATCTGGCCACATGTTGTCTATCTGTGTAAATACTGGGCTTGGCATGACTTCAGGTTGATGTTATAGTCTGAGATGCAAGGGATGCAATGACACTAATTCAATTACAATGCTGAGAAACCCAGTGGATTGGAGGAATCATTCCAAGGAGAAGGACTGAGATTTACACGTTAGTCAGAGTTGGGGCAGGAGGATTCTGGAATGCTATAGCTCAGAGCTGCAGGACTGCCTTTCTGATCACATGTCCAGATTGAGCTTCCTGTTGCTCTGGTCTCTGAGGAACTGTAGTTTCTCCACCAGCAGGGGCTCTGAGCATCGCCAAACTGGGGGAATATCTCTTTTCCCTTCAGTCAGAGGTAGTGGCACTAATGTGGAACTTGGCTTGGGGGCTGCATTGAAAAAAAGGGGAAAGGAGTTCACCAGCCAAGTCATTCAGCCTAATTCAGCAAAGTATAGGGAAGACAGGGGAGAGTTTCAAAGTAATAATTGATAAGACAAAACACTTCTGCAGAGTGATGGGCTCAGACTCATTAATTTATAAGTGATCCAATGAATTAATGATGCCAATGAGCAAGAAATATTTGTAAATTTAGAAATATAGAAAAGCTGCCACCAGCTTTTGAAAGTATACTTATAAGATAAATTTTATGCTATTTTCCTCTTAGAAATAGTATTTCCAAATAAAAATAGCATCTGGCTGGAGTGATTTGACTTTATAAGTGAGGAATTACAGCTCAAACTAAGATAGCATTGAAAGACATCCAGCACACATCATTTTTTAGAATACCTTTGTTCTTCCTACTCCCATACATAATAATAAAAATCTAAGAAAGGATTACTTATTTGCTATGTATTTCACAGCAGACTGTATTCTGTAGGGAATTCTGCTTCTCCTCAGTCATCTGAATGACAGACAACATTTATTGTTGTGAAAAAAAAATTTTCTAGAGTTTTAAATCGAATTTCTAAGTTACTTTCTCCTCAGACCTCAAATCACTCTGACTAGGGAAATAGCATCTTTGAGTGATTATTTCCCACTGCTACCCACCATTGTAGAAGCAGGAATTCAAGGAATCTAACAAAGTCCCCACAGATCTTAGCAGAAAGAGGACATGTAACTAAATCTTATTTGTTCCCAACCTTGTATGTGTGTGTGAGTGTGTGGGGTGCACGTGCGTGTGCAAATTAGGAGCTATGAGTTATGTCAGGAACAAACTACGATAACTGAAAATACGTGGACAGGATTTTCATATGGAAATGAAAAAAAATGCAGCGAAGACAACCTCACACATTAATCACCTCCATTAGAATTGTGTAGCTTTCTCTCTTACATATGCAGCCATTTGTAATGACATTTCAGTCAGCAACAGACCAGGTATACGGCACTGGTCCCATCAGATTCCTTCACCTACTGACGTCAAAGCCAGCTTAGTTTGTGTGAATGCACCCTGATGTTCACACAGTAACCAAACACACTAGTGACACATTTCTCAGAACACAACCCCATCACTTACAGATGTATGACTGTACACGATAAGCCGGTCCTAGCCATGCAGAATATGTCTCACATGAGCAGCTACATTAAATACTTCTGAGATACACTGAAGGAATAACTGTAGTCAGGGAGCAGAGATGGGGATAATAGGGGAAAGAGTGTGGGGAAGCCCTCCTGGTCTCCAGCAGGAGTCATCCTTTGCATCTCTCACTTCTCCCCTAGGGCTTCTTTGCAGCTGGGTGTTATGTAAACCAGCCATGTGCCCATGGTGACAGCTCTGTGCTTATATCTGACACTAGGCAGTGTTCAAAACTGTTCTTTGGGAGCTCCTGGGACACAGGCTATTGGTACCTCTGCGATACTTTTTTTAAAAAAGGAAACAGAAAATAGATACTTGGTTTTATGACTCATTACCACCAAGTAAACCAAGTGATGTCTCTTTATTGTAAATGATTCAATAGAAGAAAAACCTATCTATAGGAGAATTTTAATCCCCTGCAGTTGGTTGTTATTTAGATTTGTTTTTGTTTTTTTGAAACAGGATCTGATTGCCTTGAATTTGTGGCAATCCTCCTGACTCGGCTTCCCTCATGTTGGGATTATAGGCATGTGCCACCACACCTGGTTTTAATTTTTTTTTTTTTTTAATGTGTCAGGCCATCCAAAGCAGCAAAGCACACTTGTGGCTGTTTTCAGCTCTGAGTTATAATATGGTTTAAATCCAGCAAAGCTAAAACTCAAGTGCTCCTATCTCAGAGTTTAGGGACCATGAAATTAGTGTAAATTCTCAGGAACACTTCCTAAATATCTTTACTTTTTCTTATTTACTTTTCCCATACATTCCATTTATTCTTGCACTGATCTTTTCAAACAACCTAACTCTTCCCCCCAGCTCCTTTCCTTGTCCCATCCCCTCCCCATCTCCCCAAACTGCACCAAGACCAAATCCAAACCCTGTGGAAAGAGCCCTTCGTGGAGGAGGAGGACTCTAGAGAGAAGGAGCTGGGTAGAGGAAAGTCCAAGAGAATTGTGCGCTATTTCTTATCTCAAGATGTTATGCAATCAAGCTATTTTATAAACACCAGCACGAATGCAGTAGTTTTGTAGGGGATGAAGAAAGAGAAACAGGAAGAGGCAATGTTAGAAACATGTACCCCAGAAGTAATGAACTCTTAAGACCATATATCCTCATTTATTTAAAATTCCAAAGATACAGAAGTGAATACCGCATTATGAATGAGTCATAATTTAGTTAACTAGTCCCATTTTAATAGACACTTAAATCAATTCCAATTTTTTCATTACAAAAATGTAAAAAATGAATATTCAAAAGTGAATAATGTTGTACATAGAAATTTCCATGCATATGAGATTATATTAGAATGATGAGATCCTGTGAAAAACTGCTGGATGAAAGAGTATATGCATGTAAAATTTTGCTTGATATTGTCAAATTGTCCCACATGAAAGTTGTATCAGTCTACTGTGAAATTTGGGAAATGCTCTATTTCAGCACTTCAATTCAGCACGTTGTATTCTTAAATTTTAAACAAGACCTTTTAATTTTGCCAATCTAATATACAAAATGTGGTATCTTTATTCTGGTTTTATTTGCTATCACTTATTATAAGAAAAGTCAAGTACCTTTCTTACATTTAAGAACTCTTTTCATTTTCTAAAATGTGAATTGCCCTTTCATAGTAACTGTCCTTTTTCCTGCTGGATTGTCACAGGTTGTTCTTACATTAATTTATAGACATTTTTATATTTTAGAAAAAATTTGATTATGACACACTGAAAATACTTTTTCCAGATGGGTGTATTTTTTTAATATTGCCTATAGAGATTTTGCCATGTTGAATATATTTTTAGAGTAGTCTAATTTATCATACTTTTTTATTATGCCTTCAGACTTTAGTGTCATTTTAGGCCTTCTCTGCTCTTAAGATTATTAAATACTTTTCCGTATTTCTTTAAGTACTTTTTAATTTCATTTTACTTATGTTAACTTCTTTGAACATTATGCATTCATCCAATAGATAAAGTTCCAACTGATTTCTCCTTTTTCAGCCTCTGTGTGCGTGTTTATGTGTGAGCGTGCACTGGGGCTTGAATCTAGGGTATTACATGCATTAAACTTGTGCTTTACTATTGAGTCCTCATCTCTAATCTATTTTTCCTATTATTGATTTACCTAATATCATTTATTAACAAATCCCTGTCTTTTAGTACTTTGAAATTCAAAGCTACTGATCACAGATTAACAGTGTCAGATAAATTAATGTGGTTGAAACCTGCAGATAAAAACCAGACACCATCTATTTGAAGGTGTCATTTCCTTAACACTTTTAGACATTAAAAAACTTGATCTGGATCCAAATTCTTACTAATCTATTTACCAGTTGTGCAACCCTGGGCAAGTAAACTTCTTTGATAATATAGCTTTGGATTTGTCATGAGGATTATGTGGGAGATGATGGAAAGCTCGGTAAAATACAATGATTATCATTAATTTACTGTTTAATTCTTATAAGGTTCTATTTTAGATCATCTTCTGATTGTGAAGAGCAGTACTACCATTCCTCTCAAACTTACAAAGCCTCAAAGAAGGGAACAAGTTGTTTCAGAACATTTTTCCATGGGGATGCTAGAACATAAATAGCTCTGCTCCAAATTTCCTGGGGCATGTTTACAGGATTCTCATGGTTGAGCTTGGATATAGGTTCGTGGAAATTGTTTAGCATTTTGATTTAAGACACAAGCTCAAGAATAGATACTCAACTTTTGGAGAAGTAAATAGATAGGAAGATGTTCTTGGTTGCTTACCTATTATACAAAATCATTTGGAAGTAGGGAATCATGATATTGGAAAACTTAAAACTGGTGAAATGTTGGTGTTGTCCTATTTCTCAAACAGAAATAGAAAGATATTTAATTTCCTATCTCAGTTTCAAGTGACTCTTCAACACAAACACCCCAAATATATCTCCCGTCTTCTCAAATAAATCCATAACAAGAGGTTTTCCCATTTTTTAGTAACAAATTCTAGAGAGCCATGAGGATTAGAATTTCTTCTTTTGGCAATTACAATCTTTCTTCCTGTTTTAATTTGTGCTTCTCCCTTGTAGAAATGCAAAGTTACTTATTACGATCCATTGTTTCATATTATAGGAAGTAATTACTAATGGTATCTAGTTTAGCTTTGTCTTATATTATAAAATAGAATTGCCTTTAATATTTTTCCCAAATGTTTTTAAAAATTATTCAATCAAGGAAGAATAAGGGAATTAGAACCAATTATGATAATAAAACACAAAGTGAGTTAATCATGGTAAAACAAAAATGAATAATTATTAGTGATTGATGAGTGTACTTCATGAAGAATTCAGTAATCAGAATTTTTAATTATTGTTAGATACTGACTTGAAAAATGTAGCATTGGGCATAATACCAGTAGGTGTTGCATGATGACTATGTAATTTGAAGTACTGTTGATTGTAGAATTTAGAAACATATATTTGTGACAAAAAGCAAAATGTGTGCTTTGTTACTGTGATGATTAATAACAGTTTTCTGTTGGAAAAAATTCAGTGTTAATGGGAAAAATGACTCAGGTAGAATCACAAAATCATCGAATGTCAGTGCTGGAATAAATTTAACAGATGATTCTGTTCTAAGAGACTGCTCTGCACAGGAGAAAACTAAGTCAAAGCATGGAAAAATTTGCCCAAGCCATACAGTGTGTTGGTGGCTATGTCACGAGTGTTAGCTAGCCCTGACTCATAGCCTAGTGCTTATTTCATATCACGCACTTTTAAAAGCACACACTTACTTGAGTGACAGTGGTACTGCATATATTTTGCACTGATTTTTTTGTCTTCTTTACTCACGACAACAGGTTTTGATAGCATTTTTCTGGCACACAGGGTGGATATGCAAACATCATCTCAGGGCTTTTCATTTTGAAATCTTCTGCTCCAAGTGGATTTTGGATACAGAGTCAGCCTTTCCATTACCTTACATGTAGGAGACAATCCATAAACTTCTCATAACTGGTGTCATAACATTGCTGACTGCCAGCAACAACCAACTTTTCCTATAAAAAATAAATCAGAGATGTGAGCCATGCATGTGCTGAGATTGGCATTCTTGTAAAAACCAAAAGCATATGCTCTGTAAACAGCTTTGGATCTGGTTTCTCAAAACAAGTCTTTAAATTACATTCCTCACATCAAGTAGGTATTAACTTTTGACACTGATTCCAGGCTATTGTTGCAAAAACGAGCTTCTTTAGTTAACAGCAGTTTGTACATGACAGGTGGTAGACGATTTTGCACACTGGAATAACAGAGACAAATACAGTGCCTTTCCTTCCTAGGTTTCAGTTGAGCTTCATTTTTCTGCTTGTCTGAAGCCTTTAGTCTTTTCAGGCCTGGTGGAGAAGTTGCAGGTGTAAGAGAAAATAACACATATAGTTTTGGTAAACATCATCTGGTGGATTTGAGTGGCAGTACTGATACTGATTAATGACCTGTTCAGAGCAATTCTCTTGTATATAATTCTATCTCCTCCTTGATAGACACCCAGACTTTCTTTAAAGCAATGTCAGCAGTCTCCCTGAAAGGAATGAATGAAGACGACTTCTTACTGCTGTCTCCCTGTTGCTGTCCCACCTATCTCCAAGTAACTCTCCTGGGTTCCCAGAGACATCTGTAATTTGGTTATAAATGGGTCTGCTCTCTGTGGTGTTCCAAAGTGGGAAAGACTTATCTGGAATGTGTTCATCTCTATACCTTGCTTCAGATGCAGGCTTATGAATGGGGAATGTGAAAGTCAGGAACAAATTGGCTTTCTCCATCCTACCCTCCTTCATATTTCTTTTCATAGGAAGAAGTTGCTTACTGTTGAGTAATTTTGAACTAAAAGTTTGTCATAATGCAAGGCCACTGTAACTCTGCAGCATGGACTAAAGAAGGGTATAATTTACATTCCATTAGAGAGGATTTGATTTGAGTCCATGATTATAAGGTATCTGGCTCTGGGACCTGCCTCATTTGCCTTGGTAATCAGTCATCACTGTGACTCTCAGAAGAGACCCTGGCAGTTGTGGTCTTGTACTCCATGGTCAGGCTGGTGATTGCTAAAGACACAGAAGGTACGTTTCTGTCTCTGTCCTGCAAACAGGGAACTTAACCCTCTACCCTTACCCTTTTTTTTTTACTTCTCTTCTCTTCTCTTCTCTTCTCTCTTCTCTTCTCTTCTCTCTCTCTCTCTCTCTCTCTCTCTCTCTCTCTCTCTCTCTCTCTCTCCCTCTCTCTCTCTCCCCCATCTCTCTTTCTGTCTTTCACACACACACACACACACGACAAGCCTACAGTTGGCTGGACCCAAGGCCGGACAGCGTGGCAGAGGGTTATGGTGGAGGAGACCTGCTCATAGCATGGAGAACAGGATGCTGAGTGTCAAGATAGGAGTGAGGAAGGGAGATGTACCCTCCCAGGTCACATTCACTACTTCCTCCAACCAGGCCTGATCTCCTAACAGCAAGTCAGTTCTAAGCCCCTATAATCCAATTGCCTTTCAAGGGTCCAGCATATGATTACATGAGGTTTTAGGAGGACATCTAAATATAAACCATAACAAGTACAAATATTCCTCATTACAGAATATTTTTTAATTGCCAGAAATCTGCAAATAATCTTTTAGGCAAGGTGTCATTGGATACATGGAAAGAGTCTGTCAAATGTTTAGCAGAGCGAAGAAGGGCTGGACAGTCCAGTTTCAGGTAAACCTGGCTACTTGTGGGATGAATTTGTGCACAATCCAGAAGGCAGGATAACCTTCCGCTTTCTCACATTGATAAATGCCAGTGTTCAGGACCTAAGTGGGCCTCTTCCAGTGTTCACTGTGGAAGGTGATGCTGGTGAAGATTTCCTGGCCAAAGTACACAGTTCTGCAAATGCTAAATGACCACACACAGATATAGACCCAACCATGTAGCATGTGTAACATAGATATGTCCAGATTCATGACCCAAAGTCTATGGGGTTTGAGTTTTAGAAGCTAAACATTTATGCTTCCTATAGCCTCTTTTTTTCTTTTTTAAGTGAGAAGACAAAGCACAGGTAGAAAAGTTCTCTCTTTCACAGTAACCTGCAAGAAAGGAGGCTGGACAAGAGGCAAAAAGCCAGAAAGCCAGCCTGCCTGTGCCCTCACTACCTCCCTCCCTTTCCCCTTTCCTTCCTAGTGCTAGTCACTCACCCGCTCAGGGCCCCTCTGCTTTTTCATCTTCCTCACTGACACCTGGATCACTGATAGATGCAGGTCACATCCACCTTTCAATTTCTCTTTCCAAATTCCTTGTCTTTATTGTTGTGGCAAGGTGTGTAAGTGTTGACAAAATTAATATATCATCTTGGCATCTTTGAGCAGCATTTGGTGTCTGCTTTGTGTAACTTCTGTGTCAGTGACAACACTGACTGCTCGTAAGACTGGCCTGACTCTTCATTATTTTAGTCAAGAAGTGTGTAGGTCTGAACTTCTCACTTGCTAATCGAAGTTGATTTGCTGCTTTTGATAGACGGGAGCTAACTTTTTTCTAACTTTTCTGTGGGCAGGGCAGAGGCAGAACCCAATTCTAGAGGCTAGCACAGTCCTCACTGAGGACCTAGCTTCTTGGTCAGCCTATTTCTTGTCTGTGTAGCTTTTGTACATTTTTTGCAACATAACATGAGTGTAATTTACTTGCTCATAAAAAGGAAAGCATTTTTAAAAGGACCTAAAGCAGCGATGGTGAACTTTTCAGAGACCAAGTGTCAAACTGCAACCTCAAACCCACTTATTTATTACAAAATGCCAACACTGCAATTAAACGTGAATAGTGAAGTTTAGAAAAACAGTACAAGCATTAACATCTTTTGTCTTAAGATAAAACCACAATAGCACACATTCCAGAGGTTCCCCATAGGTGTAATATACAGAATATACCAGGCCAGGAATTTGGAGGTGTTGTCTGAATGGCATCATACTGAGATTAGGGAGGAACGACAGGGAAAACTCACCCCAGTCTTTGAGAGCTGAAGGACAGCAGGAATGCGCTCGGGCCATGCCAGGAGGCTGGCTGAGCATTGTTTCCGGAAACAGGTCCTCCCACCGGACTTTCTCCTCTGTGACTTTTCAGCCTTCATTATTTCATTCCTTCCAGTTATGGTTTATAGATGGTGTTCCCTTCAAATCTTGGTGCACTTGTAGGCAGGGGTAGTGGAAGGTGATTGGGTACGGAGGAGCCACGACTGGCTGAGTGTCAGGATGGGATCCGGTTGGAAGAGGCAGGTCATTTAGGGCCATACCTGAATGGGAGTCCCCCTCCCCACACGCACCTTCCTTCAGTCTCCACTTCCTGGTCATGGAGGTAAGCAGCTTCCCTCTGCTCTGTCCCTCTGCCATCCTGCCCTGCCTTGAGCTAAAAACATGAATCAAAATAAGCTTCACCTCCTTTAAGCTGTAAGTGCTGGGTGCTGTGTCTTAGGGGCGAGACAATAACCAAGACACTTCCATTTTACCCTGCTTCTCCCCCTTAGTACTTTCTTAGCTTCCCAATGAATTCCAAATGAGGACTTCTCCCTAATCTTCTTATTTTTTTTTTCCTCCTTCTCACTACAGACTTTCTAATGTGTGGGTGTGATTTCTAGTTCTAAATGCTTTTTTTTTTTCTGCAAGAATTCCTCTCTTCCAGGATAGTAGAGCCCATCTCTCTGTCTTTTCTAGCCTTGTACAGAAAGTGGTGACATTGTACAGAGAATGGTGACAGCACTCCTCCCTGTGCGTATACCCCTATCACTCTGCCACTTCTCGCATTGACTTGTAGTCTGTTTCCTCACACCTTGAGTCCAGGCTGCCCTGGTAGCTTGCTTTGGCCATGGAATGTGACAGAATCGACATTGTAAGACTTCTGAATCTTCTATTGTCTCCTCTTGGAAAGCTGCTGAGATCGTTATGCTAAGAAGCCCAGACCAGGTACAGAAAAAGAGCCAACTGCCCTACTTGTATCCCACACCAATTTCAAGAGATGTGAGAAGGTCTACAGTTGAGCTGCCAGGTGACTACAAGAGCATGAATGACCCTAGCAAGTTGCTGAGCCACATAGCATGAGCAAGTGTAAAGCAGTTTATTTTAAACGACTCAGTTTTGAGTGGTGTGT
The DNA here is from genome assembly GCA_004363535.1 of Dasyprocta punctata. Classification (NCBI taxonomy): domain Eukaryota; kingdom Metazoa; phylum Chordata; class Mammalia; order Rodentia; family Dasyproctidae; genus Dasyprocta; species Dasyprocta punctata. The sequence continues at coordinate 5,226 of RJWM01002570.1, read as the reverse complement.
TATGTAGCAATAGGAAACTGAGCCAAGCACTCTGATTAAATGTGGTGTTAGAACATTCCCTCCCTTTTGTCGTTAGCTATAGCTGAGAATTCACCACGGGCAGGTGGCAGTCACCATGCAGGGAGGAAATAGCAGCTGAGTGGGTAGGATCCCTGGACCCAGACCTTGTGGAACGTTTCCTTCCCAGAAATAGCAGCATAATTGGTAGCAGCAGTGTTTTCTTTGTTTTTTTTTTTTTTTTCCCATTTACTGGGCAAATGTATCTAGCAAAGGTCACAATGTCATTCTTATCTGTAATTTCTAGTGAATGTCAAGACTATTGTACATGCTGCTCTTCAGTTTGAGGTCCTTTTCTGGGAACATTAAAAAATATAGAAATTTTCGACAAGGTTTTCTGATCTGCAAAAACTGGGCATGCCACCTTCAATTAGAGTGAAGGGATGCATGCCAGCTGCTGTTCCCCTGCTGGAAGGATATGGAAGAGTCAGGAGACAGAGCAAAGAGAAACCACACTGAGCTGGTGTCACCACAAAGGACCCTAAGTCTAGGATGGAGCGCAACTGCCGGCAATGTGACTGGGGTTATTAAAGCGTGTGGCACAGAAAGGTAAACATCCACAAGGGTGAGGCTGGTAGGGTTAAAAGATGCAGTCCTTTTGGGGGGCAATAAAATTAAAGGAGCTGGTGGACAGAGAGCACAGGCAGTAACGGGTCCAGAGGGGATGGCGGTGCTTTGTAGTGTGGTTTATAAAATGAATATAAGCTGATGGGCCGGGATCTCCACTGTTTCAAAAGAGGTTATCAGTCTGGGTTACTACAGGAAGCCATTGGAGTGTTAATCCTGTGCCATAATTTTAGAGGAATGTAACAGCCTGGGAAGTCTTCACAAATGCTGCCTGAAAAGGACACTACTCTGCAGCCTCTGAGAAATGTACAGTAGGTCTCCAACGTATGAGCAAGTTCCATTCCAGAAGGACGTTTGTAAATCAGATTCACTTATAAGTTCAACGAAGTGACTCATGAACCTTATACACCATTGACACAAACAGACAGCGGAAGTTGCTTCATGCCTCCTAGCAGCCCCTCCTCATCACCATTGCTTTTCCTCCTGCTTCTGGCCATCCCAGGCTCTGAGCCCTGCACTGCTGTGTACTACCGCACTGTACAGGAGCTCACAGCGGCACAGCTGTGACAGCTGTGACCTGTGGATGCCTGAGCTACTTCTGTGATTTGTTCCCATCTACAAATGCTCATAATGTGAGGTCTGTTTGTTGCAACTCCAATATTGAGAAATCAGAGTAACCAGAAATGATTTCACTATATTGACGGCTGGTAGAGTCACCATGTTTAACCATTGTTTTGCCAAGCACAACCATCGTGCTGAGCCCTGTGTGGCCAGGAAGGTATTAATTTTTATTTTCTGGATTATGAAAAGCTCTGGAAGGTATTGGGACAGCGGCTGGGCAGCTGGGGTCATGGGGTGGTACTCAGGGATATTATTTTTATACCTTAACAAATGGTAGTGTCTACTGTACCAGATGATTATCAGTCCTGTAGCAAAGAGTAAGTTCATAGCATTCAATAATTTTTCCATATTTTATTTTCTTCTTCAGCATTAAAAACAGAAAGGTTAATGAAGAATTTTGCTAGACTATTATAGTAGCTCTTGCTGTTATTTTCAAATGGCTCCTTTAGTGCCCAGCAATTGTCTCCACGGCAACCACTTATGTTTTTATAAATCTCAGATTGTGACAAGGTGGGGAGGAACAGGAGTAAAGGTAGAATCTTTGAAAGCCAAGATTTTCTTTTTAAACATGAAAAAACTTGCAAGAAAAGCACAGATCCTTTGTATCCATACTTATAGCCATATCCAGAGTGTCTGTATGCTTGTTTATGACCTAGGCAGGGGAAATGTATGGCTCAACCAAATATTATGCATTCAATCAAATACTGTGCATTCAATCAAACACTGTGCATCTAGCACTTTGCTAGGTGCTCTTTGAGTTACAAAACAAAAGCCAAGCTCTAAAAAACTCCTTACAATTTCATGGAGAAAGAAAAGGAACATCAAAGAGATAGTTGAATCACTGTACAAAGACAAAGAGAATGGATTGATTTTAGTGGAGGTGTAGGCTATGGAATGAACCAACAAAGCTGGGCTGAAGAAGGAGGAAAAATTAGAATCGTGAGCAGATTAAAGCTTTGCTTCTGTACCTAAGTACTTTGGATTTAATTTACCCAATCAACCCTGCCTTTCTATAAGATATCACACAACTTTTCCTGTCATGTTGCATAGTGATTGTTACAAGCCCAAGGTTTCCAGATCACTCTCCGTCATCTTAGGATCGGTATTATTGAGTATATTATCTAATTTGACCCAATTTCTATCCCCTTCCACATTCTCAAACTAGTTCATATATTATGGGTCCCTCAGAGGCTCATGTCATAGGTGGGATTTTGAGGAGGTGATTAAATTATGGGGGCATGATAATCATCAGTGGATTAGTCCACTGATGAGTTTATAGCTGACTTGCTTTTAAGAGGTAGAACCTGGTCATGGGTTGGCTCTGGGGAGTGTGACTAGGAAGTGTTTATCTCTTTCTTGCTTCTCCATTCACTCTTTCTCTCTGTTTCCTCTCTGCCATATTGCCCTGCCTTGAAGTCAACCAAATATGGATTGAAACCCTACAAATTGTGAACCAAAATAAACTTCTCTTCCTTCAGACTATGGGTGTCAGGCATTGTGATGGCCTCGGTGATGAGAAAGTAACTAAGACATTGTACTTGCCTTGCACTCTCTGCACGTAATTCTAATAAACCTGTCTCCCTTTTGAAAGTGAGCTTCACCATCAAGCTATAAGTGAACTGAGCTGAACGTTGAGACTATGGCTTCCTTAGAAATGCTACTACATAAAGACTTCCCACCCGCTTTCACCCTCAAACTCCACCTACCAGAACCTGCAGATGTGATTTATAACCTCCTAACTCTTCATTCACTTTTTTTTATTTAAGCGAAGAAAAAACAGAGAAAAAGACATATAAAACAAAGACAACAAGCAAAAGAGACAAACAAACGACTAGAGTAAATACACAACAGTAACATCGCAGGTTTACAAAACCAGATGATAGAAAATTGACAATGCTTGCAATATTGCGTATCGTTATCTTGAAAATGGTTACTTACATTAACAGATATAGACATGTAAAATTGATCTAGTCATATGAGTATTAATTATTCTTTCTCAGTAATGAATACATTCAGCAGTGTGTTCATTTTAGTTATCTTACATATGCATATATACAGGTCTATATCTTTTCCTCCTCCCTTTTCTCCTTCTGCCTTTTCCCTTCCCAATTACTTTTGCTCTTTGAGCTGCTTTTCACCCTTACATAGTATTTATTATAGATTTTGGATCATATATACTTTTTCCGTTTCTTACACTAGGGAGACAATACAGTATTTACACATGCGGGTTTGATTTATCTCACTTATGAGTATAGTCTCAAGTCGTGACAATTTACTTACAAAAGTCTCAATGCAATCTTTCTTAATAGCTGAGTAGTACTCCATTGTATAAAAATACCACATCTTTTTTATCCAGTCTTTGATTGATGGGCACTTGGGTTGTTTCCAAGATCTGGCTATTACAAATTGGGTTGCTATAAACATGGGTGCCCAGATATCACTGTGGTATGATGTTTTCAATTCTTCTGGGAAAATGCCCAGAAGTGGGATAGCTGGGTTGAATGGGACCTCTAATCCTAGCTTCTTGAGGAATCTCCACACTGACTTCCACAGTGGTTGCACCAGTCTACACTCCCACCAGCAGTGGAGAAGAGTTCCTTTTTCCCCACAACCCCTCCAGCATTTGTTGTCGGTTGATTTTTTAATCTTGGTCATTCTTTCTGGAGTGAGATGGAATCTCAGTGTTGTTTTAATTTGCATTTCCCGAATGACCATTGATGTTGAACATTTTTTCATATATTTATTTGCCATTTGTATTTCTTTCTCTGAGATGTGTGTATCCATCTCAGATGCCCATTTTTGGATTGGGTCCTTGAATTTTAGGGGCCTGATTTCTTTTAATTCTTTATATGTTTAGACAGAAGTCCTTTGTCTGATGGACAATGGGCTAAGATATTTTCCCAGTTTGTGGGTTTTCTTTTCACTCTGTTGGAGATTTCCTTTGACATGCAAAAACTTTTTAGTAGGATGAGATCCCAGGTGTTGATTCTGGGGAGTGTTTCCCGTGCAGTCTGATTTTTGTTCATGAACTCTCTGCCTACTCCTATGTCATTGAGATTTTTACCTACTCTGTCTTCTAGTAAGTTTAGTGTCTCTGTTTTTAAATTCAGATCTTTGATCCATTTTGACTTTATTTTAGTGCATGGTGATAGACATGGATCTAGTTTTAGTTTATGGCATATAGAAAGCCAGTTTCTCCAGCACCATTTGTTAAAGAGGCTGTCTTTCTTCCAATGTACCTATTTGGCCCCTTTGTCAAAGATGAGGTGGCTAAGTGTGTTTGTAGTTGTGCCTGCATCTCCTAATCTATTCCATTGATCTTCAGGTGTGTTTTGATTCCAGTACCATGCTGATTTTATCACAGTAGCTTTGTAGTATAGTTTCAAGTCGGGGATTGTGATGCCTCCTGCCTTCCCTTTGTTGCCCAGAATTGCCTTTGCTATTCTAGTTCTTTTCGGGTTCCAGATGAATTTCAGGAATGCTTTCTCTGGTTCTGTGAGACAGGCAAGTGGTATTTTGATTGGTATTGCATTTAATCTCTATAATAATTTTGGGAGAATGGCCATTTTCAGGATGTTTGTTCTTCCTATCCATGAACAGGGAATATCTTTCCATTTCCTGAAATCTTCTTCGATTTCCTTTTTTAGAGTAATATAATTTTCACTGTATAGGTGTTTTACTTCCTTTGTTAGATTGATTCCTAAGTATTTCATTTTTTGGGGTGTTATAGTGAAGGGTGTGGTTTCCCTTATTTCTCTCTCAGTGACTTTGTTGTTTGTGTACAGGAATGCTATTGATTTTTGAGTGTTCACCTTGTATCCAGCTACATTACTAAATTTAGTTATTACTTCTAAAAGTCTTCTAATGGATTTTTGGGGGACTTCTATGTAGAGTATCATATTGTCTGCAAATAATGATAATTTCACTTCTTCCTTTCCTATCCTTATTCCCTTTATTTCTTTCTCTTGTCTAATTGCTCTG